>JAFEMH010005041.1:0-180367 GCA_022495995.1 Adenophora triphylla var. japonica | reverse complement strand
AACCCGCAGCGCCGCGCCAAGTGACGTCAGTTGAAGGCCACGGTTATCGCTAAAGTGCGCGGGCGCGCTCAACCCGTAGCTACCAAGGAACTGCCAGCACTCGTATTTCGGCAACTTGGCGATGGGCGCCTCGACTTTTCGCACATTTTTCCTCAGATTTTGGCCTCGTGAGTATTTATACTTCAACAAATAGCTTTTAAAAACAATCTTGGATATTATTATTGTTCTAGGTTTTGAGTTTTCAGAGATAATTATTGCTCATCAATTCGTGGATCTCTCAAAGTTTTGATGTTCTTTTATTTTATGATCGTATTGTCTTCGTTATGTCTTTTGCTGTGAAGCTAAGTTCTTTAGATTTGCGGATTTGTCAGAAGCGATTACTAGATCTTTATGCAGCTGATTTCACTCCTTCCCACTTGATCTCTTTCTAGCTCTTCAACACATTAATCTTTTTAATTATTCGGGGTATTGATTCTCGCCATTAATTTGGGGATTGATAACTTTCAACACCGTTTTGAACATTAAACCTAATTTGAGGCCATAATAGAAATCAAAAGTGGCTTTAGATTTAACATTCTATTTGTGTTTGATTAATTATTTGATTGTCAGTGTGCCGCAATGTACAAAACGAAGCCTTGATAATAATTAAAAGGGTTCGCAATCCCAGCACCACACCGTCCCAATCTCTTACTTTTGTGAATGAATCATAGTTTAGATTAATGTTTTCAAAGCCAATAAAAATAGCATAGAATTGAAAGTAATTTGTGGAATCCAATCCGTGAATCTCCGTGTTTATCCGAGTTAATTCGTTTCTTGTTTAAATCGCGTTCCTTTAGTTTTAATTGTTATTTCTGTTTTAGGATTAGATTATTATTCTCAAATCAAAAAATACGTGGTTACTATATTCATTACTTCTACTTTGCATTTGTTTACCAACAAGTCTCTGTAGTTCGACCCTGCTTGTGCATCTTTCCGCTACACCGGTAGTGAGTACACTTGCTCGGTTTTTATTACTAGAGGAATTTTCCTCCTATCACCATATATATATATATATATATATATATATATATATATATATATATATACTCCTCCGTCCACAGGAACAATGTTCACATACACTTTGTTTGCACATGTTTTAAGGAGGGAGTATTATATTGAAAAGTGTTGTGCAGCTGTGAGGAAATAAAATAGAGAGAATGAGTGGAGAGAATAAGTAAATTATAATGAATTGTTGTGAGGTATTAAAAATAAATGTAGGAGTAGAGAATGTAAGTGGAGGAAATAGTAAAGCATTCCTTTCCATTTTAGGTAAGTTTTAAAATGTGTGAAGTAAGTTTTGGGACGCCTAAAAGTGTGAAGAAGTTGAAAATTGTTCTCAGGGACGAGGAGAGAGAGAGAGACATATATATATATATATATATACATATATATACATATATATATATATATATGGGATACATATAGTATATATATATATATAGTATATATATATATATATATATATATATATATATATATATATACACACATACATATATATATATATATATATATATATATATATATATATATACATATATATATATATATATATATATATCTATTATACAATACAAAGAGAGGTTTAACGGTCTCTTATCTTGATATAAGTGGTGGCTAGGATTGAAACTTGGAAATTGAATCAGCGACTGAATAAATTCTCTTCCACGATCTCTTCTCCTCTTCGTCAAACACCCACGATCTCTTCTCCCTCTCTCCGTCAAACACCCACGATCTCTTCTCCCTCTCTCTCGTCAAACGCCGCTTGCTTCCACGGCCGATTTGCGCCCATTTTTCTTCCGCATTCTCTCCCTCCTCTCGTCAAGCCACCATTCTTCCCCGTCCACCGCCTCTTTTTCCCTCTCTTGCTACGTTAAATACACTATCGGGAGCAGGAGTTCTTTGTCTTAGGTAGAGAGAAACCCCTTTGAAAAAACCCATTCCCTTTCTCTCTCTCCTAACATCTCCACCGCACTACACTCCATCTCTTTAACCCATCCAATCCGTCCCTCTCTACCTTCACCTCGGTTCATCGTTACATATACATATAAATAATCTTTCTACATTTACCAAACCGTACAATGGAGCAGTGAGGAGTACACCCTGGCGGCACAACCGGGCTCGAAGGTGAGGTTTAATTACACCCCTTCATTACATGCATTTTTATGGATTTTTTTTCATTTTCGTGTTCTCGTTCCAATTTTGAGGAAATTTGTAAAATGTGGAATTGGAATTTGATTTTGATGTGAATTGTGGAAATGCGAGGAGCCTGTATGCGTGGCAATTAGGTTCGAATTTATTTGATGATGCCGCATTTCCAGTGAAATTTAAGCTTGGGCTCTATTTGATATTACAATCAGGTGATTCCTGGACTCATACTGCTACATGAAATCTGGGTGCATTTCCACATTTACAAATGTCCTCTCAAACTTTAATTGATAACCTTTTTTGAGTCAGGGACACGAGTTGAGGGACATTGATAACCTTTTTTTGAGTTGAGGGACATGAGTTGAGGGACATTTTAATAGATAAGTGCAAATGACATTGTTTGTTGACAAAAATTTTATCCATTATCTTATCATGCCGGTATCATATTCTTTGTCAGGGAGCGTTACTTCTACCGGTAAATTCAAAAATGGGTGAAAAGTCTTATAAATTATGCTCTATACAAAATGTAAATCTCATTGGTTGTGTTTATACTATATTTTTTTATAGGTTTTCAATTACAACACATGAATGATAAGTTTGTAGTCAGAGTATGTTATCTTCAACTAATAAGTGTGAAATCCATAGTAAAGAAAGCATATTAAGTTTGTATTCCATATCACTTCGCTTGCCATGAAACCATGCCTTTGCAAGTTTTTGCTATATTCTGTTGTTACCATTGAAAAATGAAATTTTCTATTACCAATGAAAACATTATTTATTTGGATCATTATGAAAAATTAAAGTATGGTTTTGTGAAGGGGTTGTAGAGGGTTATTATCAACTAAGGTATTAGACTTGGACAATTAACCACCTTTTAGTAATATTGGTATGGCTTAGCGCCAAATTGTTTGTTATTGACAAAAGAGGAAGCTTGGGTTGGTCAAAGAAGTAGGTTATGTTATATATGATGTATGGTCAGTAAGTGTCAGCATTGTTGCAAGCAAATCATCTTTGATTTACTTGCTCCTCCGAATCCATAGTGCTCTCTGATCAGCTTGAGCGGTTTTGGCATTTCTGTTTCAAGGCAAGAAGCATATGTCAAGCAGAGTAATCACCTTCAGGTAATAACTTTGAGCGCTCTTTTGATGTTTCAATTATTCATGTGCTGCTGTCTTATGAAATGGATTTGTATGTCTCCTTGACCATTAAGGAGAATTAAAAAAACATTTGTGCTATTATTTATCCATGCTCACTGTATAGCGCATTTGTTAGCATCTAAAAAGACACTTGATGTGGTCGGCAAGTGCTTTTAAGATGTCTAAGATATTCTTGATATTTTAAGAATTCTCATGGAGAGTGAAACCGGAAAAAGAACATTTAAGTGTCCTAGGCAACAGATTTTTGCCCGCCGTGCTTTTAGTGAGCGACGTTGAAGTTTCTCCTCCTACTTCAAGGAACTACAACTACTATGCATATATAGATTTTTAACAACTTTTATACGTTTTAAGCTAGAATATGCTTATGTATTACCTCTTGTAAAATTGACTATTCTAACTATAATGAGATATGGAAAGAATGCATATCCACGCACGTTATTGTCTTTAACCGCTAAAGTTGGAATTATAATTAATTGATGTGGTATCACTAATCCATCAAATGATGAGATGCTTAAAACGTGTAAAAGTTGGACTACCAAATCAAAGGAACATAGTCCACCCTATTATTTAATTGATGATGATATAACATCAGTGGTACCACCATGATACCCAATATTTTGAATCCCCAAACACCATGAGCAATCCTAACCAGCACAATAAATCCACAAATAAGCACCACGGAACTCCTAATCCATACATTACATTCAAACCCCAACAAATATTAGACTCTCAGTGGTGTCCGTCAAGTTATTTACGTTAGCAGCCTGGAGAAAATGATAGGCTACTTGGCCTAGGATGAGTTTGTATTTGTGTGTGTGAAAGAGAGAGATAGAGAATGCGAGGTTTTCCCCGTTTCTCCCTCGCCCGAATTTTACCGGATTGAGAACCGCCTTATGGAGTTTGTTAGATTACAACTTAGAAAGAAGGTTTACACATACCGATAAAGGTGCACGAGCTTCTTTACCCACCCAATAACTAACCCATTTCATCCATTAAAAAAGGACCTACTGGGTAGATTTGTCATGTTTTCTTTCCGAGAATTATTGCTATTAATGTAAATTAATTAACCTGTTCAACCGAATACTGGAATTTTCTCGTTGGATGCTTTAACGATGTTCCTGAAATGGAAGCAAGTGCATCTTATAAGATTTGAGAAAACTTGATTTGTGTATTCACAAGCAACCAATATCTAATATACAATAGAAGGAGGTATTAACTAAATACTCCCTCCGTGCCAAAATAAATGACCGATAACTTTTCTTTTTAATCAATAGCAAATTTGAAAAAAAAAACATATTTTGGTCATACAATATGGGACAGAGGTAGTAAATAATAATTTAGTATATTGCTCTCTCAGTTAAGCTTTCTTGAATTTCCATGGACGGGATATGAAAATCTGCAGTGCCTTTGACGATTGCTATGTGTGTTTGGATATCGTAGTCTAGCAAATTATTTTGTCATGGGATAACCTTTTGTATTGTGTCAATCAATTTATTTTGGTATTGAATAAAGTCTTCAATGTAATGTTGGTGTCGTCATTGTGGCTAATTGAAGAGAGGGTGTGTAGCTTGAGAAGGCTTCGCATGAGATGCGTGCAGAAGCGGCGGAGGCAAAGGTTGCTGGAGAGATGAAATTGGCTGAAGCACGAAGTAGGATGGAAGATGCCCAAAAGAAGTTTACTGAAGCTGAAGAAAAGCTCCTGGCAGCTGAATCTTTAGAAGCGGAAGGGAGTCGGTATCACCGCACTGCACAGAGAAAGCTACATAAAGTTGAAGCACGGGAAGATGATCTGAAGAGGTGTTTGACATCATTTAAGACTGAGTACGTATTATATTCATTCTTCCAGACTCATTATACATAGACTTTATAAATATAGTTTATATAGTGTAACAAATAGCATCGAGGAGGCTCTCTTTTTGTATGGATTATTCTCTGGTCTTGCTTCTAGGAATAGACCAAACATTTTCAGAAAACGTCATATAGTTAGCATGCGATTTCAGTTTTCCCACATCTTTCTCTTTCCATACTGTCTCCATTTCCATACTGACCCGTGCCAATGGCACGGGCATTTGAGTACTAGTATTATACAATAGAGGGAGGTAAAAACCACCTCTTATCCCCCCCCATAAAGAGAGGCTGGGATTGATTTTTGGCAAATTGATCCAATGGCTGAAAATCATCCCTCCTTTTTCAACCAACCGTTCATAACTTCCCAGCAACTCCCTCAGCAGTTTTGTATACTTCCCCCAACATACTTACCCCAAACAGCTTCCCAGTTGATCGATCTCAAAAGAAAACCCTCTCTCTTTCTCTCTCTCTCAAAAATGCATGGGTTGTATTCAGAAATTGAGCAATTTGGCATTTGATCATTTATTTATATGTTTTATATTCTCAACGACCCCAATTCTCAGGTTTGCTCACTCCATGTTTCTATTCCAATTTTCTTTTTGTTTTAATTTTGTGTTGATGGGTGCATTTGAGAATTATGGCTAAGCATTTTTTATATTCACCTCATAATCAAATATCTGTAAAAATAGTAAATAGAGTGCATACCATAACTGGGCCAAGGAGCCCTTCCACGCAAAATTCAACCTCGCCTGCCATCCCCCACCCTAACCTCAATCAGCTCAACACCATTGGCAGCCAGGCGGTTTGTGGCCTAACCTCCCGCCAACCCCCACCCTAACCTCAACCAGCTCAACTCCATTGGCAGCCAGGCGGTTTGCGGACGGATCTTGGACGAATTGCGGACGGATCTTGGACGAATTGCGGGCGGATTGAGGACGAATTGCGTACGGATTGGCTCCGGTGGGAAATACCAATTTGATGCTCCGGTGGGTGGTTGCCTTCCTCCGTTGATCGTCGCCGATCAAACCCAACATCCATCTTCATCAATCTCTCGGTGGGAGCCAATCGGAGAAGATGGACGAACTTTGTAAGATCGAATGGGGAGGGGAGGGGAGGGAAGGGAAGGGAAGGGAAGGAAGGAGGAGTGGCTTTGAGTGTGGGAGTGGGAGTAGCGGGATTGGTGAGGGATAAGCCGGACGACATGACGGGAAGGGGAGGGTGTGTTTCTTTGCTTTTAGGTTTGTGTAGTGAGAGAGAGAGATAGAGAGAGAGAGAGAGAGATAGAAAGAGTCGTGAGAGTGAGCCTCTTAAAAAAAATTTAAGCATTTTAAAATAATATTACTACATCAATTTTTTTTTTAATTAGGGTTATTATATAATTTATATCGACGTATTTTTTTTATCGAAAAAATAATTTAAAATTAGGAATAATATCTTATAATTTTATAATATTATTAACATTTTATCAATATGTTTAATTTAATTTAATTTAGAATTTAATTTATATTAAATATATACGTATGTTTGCCGTTTGTTGTGTTTAATTTTATAGGTTTGAAAAAAATGAACGATCAAGGAACATTGAATATTTATGGATATGGTGATTCGGCTCTAAGTGAAACTTGATAAGTTAATATTTTACTATTACTATTTTATTGTAAATATTTGTTTTTATCATATGTGATATGTGATTGTGATAATAATGTGATTTTTAGATTGACATTTTGCGAATAAACAATGTCTCGATTGTCATGCGAGAACCTTTTGAACACGATGAAATGATAAGGGTAAACATTTGATGTTAAATTAAGTTTTTATTTCTTTTTTTTATTTATTTACATTAATAAACAGATATATATAGATTTTTTGACTAATATTTAGAATTCATTATTAGGATCAAAATCGACTAACCAACCTACCGACAGTTGCATTGCCCCCACTGGTATTTAATTCATTTCAGTTTAAATATTTAGTATTGTTTATTTATAATTTCAGTTTAAATATTTATTATTGTTTATTTATATTTATAATTTGATATAGATGCATGTAATTTAATTTTATTTATATTTTAAATCTGTCAAATTATGTCAAGTTACTTACCACTTCAATAATTATTTTATCATCATTCTCAAATATTTGAATCATATATTTGTAGTCATGGGATGAGTGCGTGAAAAAATATAGACGCTTGCATAAACCTACTATATTGTTAATTTAATAAAAATATATTGATTTTATTTTTTATTTATTTCAGGTGTTTTTACGTAAACGTACCTGGCCAATGTCTGTTTCGATTGAGACAACATATTTACTTCAACTGGTTAAAAATCTATATGTTAATTAGATGTTAATTTATGTCCTAAACTATTATTCTTTGTTAAAAATATTTCTTGATATGTAACTGAACATTCACTTGGGGTTGGATGACATGAATGCTGTTTCATTCTACTTATCATTTTTTTCACTTCTTATATTTGAAATAGTTTAAAATTACATTTAAAACATCATATAATTAGCATGCGATTTCAGTTTCCCCACGTCTTTCTCTTTCCATATTGTCTTCCTTTCCGTACTGACCCGTGCCAATGGCACGGGCTTTTGAGTACTAGTATATATATATAAACAAACAAATGGATTACTCCTTTTGTCCCATTTTAAAAGACCAAAAATGAGTTATGCATAAAAATTAAGAAAAATGTATACCTCCCCATCATATTACAAAAAGACACAAAATAAATTTTGCACAAAAAATAAGGAAATTGTATTGTAAAGTAAGTGTTGTAACTATTAAAAGTGAGGTAGGACAGAAAAATTGTGGTAGAGAATAGTAATTGAATAGAAGATGTAAGTATGATAAGTAAATCTCATAAATAAACAAGTATCAGAAACTTTCATTTTTGGACTTATGCTTTTTGTAATGGGATACCAAAATAGGGATTTTTTGTCTTTTGTATGTAACGGAGGGAGTAGTGGACGAAGTGTTGAGTATTGAACGCTATAAATCGAAATACGACCATGGGTCATAAGTCATGTAAGGCCCAATGGTTTGGGCCCAAAGTAAAATTCATATAAGTCTCAAATACAACATAGGGAATGGGCTTCTCGTTATGCCTACTCGTCATTTCCCACTATTTCGATCTAGATATAGTAGAGTGAATATAATGACTAAGGTTGAAATACCAAACTATTTCGACAAGGCACTCTTGTATGTCGAGGAAGGCATCATCAAGGGCCGACCAAGAGCTCCCTCGGTCTACATCAAAACAAGGGGAATGGGCTTCCCTACCCTTATTCTCCTCTTCATTGGCATTCATACATTTCGACCAACATCATATGTCGAGGAGCAAGCCTTCTAGTCATACGCATACAAATATAATCCTACTCAAACAAGGAATGTGGGAAGTTATAATCCAACTAGAATTATAACCCTCCTCTCACACAACTTCCTATTCAAAGATTGACTTTACATCTTACACCTATAAATACAAGCCATAATTCATATAATTCAGGTGAATGCATCTTTTGACTCTAAACTCTTGTCAATTGATTTGCTCTCTACATCACACGAATACTTACTCTCTCGCCGGAGGAGGGCCTTCGCCATTTGGTGAAGCCCCGACTTAGTTTACGTGTTTGTTCATCTTTTTCAGGCTATTCAAACATCCCGGATACAACCTGCCAATGGATTTGGGCTGATACGAATGTTTTTGGCATCATCAGTTTGGTTCCATTGGGGGGAAGACAATCGTTTCTGACCTTTGAATAGCCGGAAAAATTATGCTCCGTTCTACTAATCCTAATGGAAGAATAACACACTGTGAGTATAACTCATGATCGAGATAACCCTTTTATGAAGGAGATTTATGGTAATAATAGGACCACTATTCCTCTTGCTAATTGGGAACTGCCAACTCCTCCACCATTGAATGAGGGAATGCCCCCACTAAGAACGAATCTGCGATCTATTGGGCAGTCGGTAACCGAGGTAACACTGCCAAACCTCCCCATCGTCGACGACGAAGAAGGCTTCTGGCAGTCAATCGGGGAGGAATATCGCCCACGGGGCACTGGAGCTTCCCCCCCCCCCCACAGATTGATCGCAGAACTCTATTGCACCACTGGATGGAGACTTTGCAACGCATTTATGAAACACAAAATGTCTTCCTGCAGTTAAACCCAGAGCACTCCCTAGCATCGACCTCAATTTCCACCAGACCAGTTTGCCTTAAGGCTTCCTCGGTCTGAGGAGTCATTGCTTCCAGGGAGCCTTGGCCTCCCTCGGCATGTGCCTCCTGCCCATCTTGCTCTCCCTCGGTGGAGGCCTCAGTGCCTCTCACCGGCTTAAGGGGCAATGCCCCAGCTTCCTTATTGGCCAAGATGGCCTGTCTTTCCACGGCGTCAGAGCGCCTCTTGTTCTTGGCCGAGGACCGAGAAGTCCTCCTCTTTAGTTTCATAAGTGTATGGGTCAAGTATTTCTTCCTCCATCTTCCTTTCCTGCTCGGCTGTCAAATCTGTAGAAGACGAGAAGGAAGGATGTCAACAAAAAGACGAGAAGAGCAAAACAGCATGTAAATGTATATAAGTATGAAAACCAAGAAGCAAGAAATTTACAGCAGGGCAAGTCATTAACAGCTAAACACCGATCGTCATAGAGTTTGCATATGTCAAAATCAGAGTGAAAAACGAGACCGGGATGCACCTTCCAGTCTGGGTATCTGTTCCCCCTAACAACTGAATCTATGGGCACTAGACCGTCTAAGGGTCAGGCATAATGCCGGCTTGAACATAATAGCGTTGGTCAGTCTCTAAGCTGGACCAACATAATGTGCCGACAGAGGCAAACTGTATTAACCGATCAATCAACTGGCCACTCCAATCAGGTCTCCAAACTTGCTCTGGCACATCGGGGAACTTAGAGGCGCAGGAACTCCCATCCTTGTCGACTTTCAACCCTTATGACATGGTTATTCCACCCATGTAATCTTGCTCGACATGGGATATATGAGTTTTGGCTGATTGGGATCATTCCTCAATACTAACACCCTAGTATCTTATTTATATCTTAAGGTGAAGAAGAGGTGGAAGGCGACTGACAAGGTTCAAAACATAGACAATGGCATAGTACGATGAAGTCGGTGAGGAACCTCACTGCGTTGGCTCCAATCATGACAGGGACAGCCTGCATATCCTCGAGGAACTCACAAATGAAAGGATCGAGGGGGAGACGAAGACCCAACTGAAACTGCCTGTAGAAAAAATTGACATGGTTCAAAGAGTAAAAGAAATTATTCATGGCGTCCTCGTCTTTGACAGGAGCACCGGGAAGGTAGCTAAGTCGGTACTCATCCCTAGTCACTCCATACTTAGAATGTAACTCCTTAATCATGGGCTCCCCGACTTTAGTTGACCTAATCCTAGGGGTACTAGCCGTACCACGTTGGTACTTACCACGTCCCCTTCCTCGATTTCCAGCACGAGCCCCCTCGGCAAAGGCATCAACAATTCTGCCCGAGGTAGAAGGACCAGTTGTAGAACGAGCAACATTACTTCCTCTTCCCGTCATAGCTACATAAACAAAGAATAAAGATCAGATTTTGACCAAGGCATGGTAAAAGATGAGAACGAGAAAGTATCCCTCCCCATCCAATTAAGTAAATGTCGAGGAGGGATCCTTACCCAGCAAAGGATGCTCCAGGTTGTTGGACTTCAAATAATACAGATTGATGTGGTCAATAGTTTCTGACCAACCGTGGAACAGCGTGATGTTTGGGGAATCAACACTAAGACGGTCAATCCTAAACCGACTAGCATAATCGACGTCAGTTCTAGGGCTTTGGTACCTCGTCAAAATCTCTCAAATCTCATTCAGACTTAACATTATCCATGGCACATCAATCCTTTGGTAGATCCTAAGGTTTTGGGAATGGTAGCAATACAGAGCATTGGGGTTACTTCTCCAGGTTCTTGCCATGGCTACGAATGGGGAAAATCAAGAAAATGGCTCAAGAAAAGCTTCAAGAAAAGGACAACAATGCGGTTTGCAAGAACTCACCAAGAACAATTCAAATTCCCAGGAAATCAAAGTAAATACAAGATGCGAAGAAGAGATGTATACTTGAATCGAAGGATGTTGAAAAGAAATACACGAAGAATCAAGCACAGATTCCAGAAAACAAAAAAAACCTCTTGCGGTTTTTCAAGTTTATGGGCACTTCTCAAGGATGAACAGTGATAAAAGTAAAAATGGAAAGGATTTTGGCTTTTATACCCAGATCTAAACGGGTATGGGTCAAAAAATGGGTAAAGCGTCGTCTCCCTCCTCACAATAAATGTTCTAGCAAGTTCCCAAGGCGAATGTCCCATCATCGTTAACCGCGCCCATCATTGTCCAAATAACTGGCGGATAAATGATTGAAGACTCGTAATTCGAAATAACCCGTTCATATTCGTTTAAGCCGAGGTCGAGCACCACTTCCTCCTCGGCATAGCCGAGCTAGGAAGTCGAAGGCTACTGAACGGTATAAACCGAAGTACGACCATGGGTCATAAGCCGGGCAAGGCCCAATGGATTGGGCCCAAATTAAAACTCATACAAGTTTCAAATACGACATAGGGAATGGGCTTCCCTACCTATGCTCGTCATGCATACTCGTCATTTCCCACTATTTCGTCCTATATATAGTAGAGCGAATATAATGACTAAGGCTGAAATACGGAACTATGCCGACAAGGCACTCTTGTATGCCGAGGAAGGCATCATCAAGGGCGAGCAAGAGCTCCCTCGGTCTACATCAAGACAATGGGAATGGGCTTCCCTACCCTTGCTCTCCTCTTCCTCGGTATTCATACATGTCGACCAACATCATATGTCGAGTAGCAAGCCTCCTATGCATACGTATAGAAGACAAATATAATCCTACTCAAACAAGGACTGTGGAAAGTTATAATCCAACTAAGATTATAACCCTCTTCTCACACAACTTTCTATTTAAAGATGGACTCTACATCCTACACCTATAAACACAAGCCATAATTCACATAATTCAGATGAACGCATCTTTTGACTCTAAACTTTTGTCAATTGATTTGCTCTTTATATCACACGAATACTTACTTTCACGCCGGAGGGCCTTCGCCGATGAAGCCCCGACTTAGTTTACGTGTTTATTCATATTTTTCAGGCTATTCAAACATCCAAGATACAACATGCCGCTGAATTTGGGCTCTTCCGAACGTTTTTGGCATCATCAATTATAAAAATCTATATATAATTATATATATAAAAAGAGAATAGTGTCTTTTGGTATGCTTAACATTTAAAAATAAGATTTTCCCTCCAAAATAGTGATAATTCTAGAAACTATTGTTGAGACTCTTTTTAATGTTGTCCTAATAAATGTTTGAAAATAAAAGAACTAAAATATCTTGCAAAATAATTGAGCTTATATTAAATTCAACAAGATCATTTTTATCAATTATTTATCCTTATCGTCAACCATTTTTTAATTTTTAACATCAATATGGATTTTTTCACAAAAAAAAATAAAATAAAAATCAATATGGATACTTTTGGCATTATTTATTTAATTTAAAAAAATATACTCATTCTGTCTCACTACAAACTACACACTTTTTTTCAAAGGGCATCCCACTACAAACTACTCCCTACGTCTAATTCGATTTAGGATTTTCTCTTCCGACACAATAATTAAAAAATATTAATATAATAAAAGGAGAGAATGAGTGAAGCAGGTAATGTGAGTATGAAAAGTAAAATATGAGGGAGAATGAGTGAGGGGCATAGTAAGGAGATTGTTGTTATCAGTATGACAAGTGAGTATTTTTGAATATAAAAATAATATAAATTTGCTATTTTGAGATGTCATAAGTCGAGTGGGACGCTCAAAATGGAAATTGGTCCTAAGTCGGGTGGGACAGGGGAGTATATACTTTCTAAAATGGAAATATTTTATTATTTTTATATTAATGGAACTCGCATATCATACTCAAAACAACAACTCATTTTCTCTCTTCAACCTCATTTTTCATACTCACAACACACAATCCACTAACATTATTCCTTAATTTCTGAGCAAATAGTAAGTGTGTATTTTATAATATGATGGATGGAGTATAATCTAACTGGACTTTTTTGTTGATACCCCACATTATATAGATGAAATTTTATTATTCCATATTTATTTTATTTCTTATTAATTTATTTACTATTTTATAGGTTTTATTGATCCCCCACGTTATATAGATGAAAATATTAATGCATAAAAGACATTGCTAACTTTTCGGTGTCATGCACTTTTCGACGAAGGAGCCATTATTTCGTGTTGATTTAAGATTTATTTTTTTGGGGAGTTTATTTCACTAAAAAATTGGAAAAATGGTTACATTAGTTTTAACTGCAGTTGTTAATTTTGATTTTTGTTTATTTAATTATATCGAAATTATACAAATTATAAAAAGAACCAAAAGTCGATACAATTGTTGTCATAATAAGGCTACTAAATACGTTGACTAAGTAGATGATTTTGTTTTAATCATTATTACTTTGTCTCTTAATAAACTCCAATGTAAGAAATTTTTGTTTTAAAATTTTTGTTTTTATAAAAAGCTTTGTTCTAAACGTTTTTACTAAATTTCTTTCACTATTTGTTTATTATCGTAAATTAAATGTTTAAAAGTGAAAAATAAGAATATTTATCTTCTTTTTCAAATTGAATATTTCAAATTCAAATGAATTGTCGTTTTAGAATAAAAAATAAATAAATATCAAACTTTTGATTTAGGGATATTTTAAAAATATTTATTTTAGCAAAGATGCATAAATACACTTGCTATTCCAAATTTTTAATTTTACAATTATATAATGAATAGTAAAATAACAAAGTAGTAAAATAAATCATTTAAGGAAAAATATTTTAAAATAACAATTTTTATTGGAATAATCAGTGAAGTTCCTCACATCACGAAATATGTGTATACAAAAAGCTTTCAAAATTTATAATATTCATTGTGTTGGTTAAATAATTATAACCTGTGTATACTTTCATTAGTTTTAACTTTTTATTATAAATTATTTTCAATGTAAAATTATTTTGGACTCATAATTAATATATTATAATTATGTAACATTATTTAAACAAAATATGTTAATATAACAAAATTTTGTTTATATCATGCAACGCATGGGTACAATACTAGTTAAGGTAACAGAGAGAAAGTGATGTAGGGAAAAAAGTGAGATAGAGAATAGCAAGTTGATAGATGATGTTAGTATAACAAGTGGGTATAATGAATAAATAAGTATTATAAACTTTTCTTTTTGAGCTTTTGACTTTTGTAATAAAACATCAAAATTGATTTTTTTTTCTTTTATAATAGGACGGAAGGAGTATATAATATATCTTGCTTTTTAATAATTTTTTTTTTTTTTTTTTTTTGATACCCCCGCCTTCGCCGGGTTAATCCTGACCACTAGCTCTCGGCCCTCGGTGTCTAATGAGGTAAATCGCGGATGTGCCCAATGCAGGGGTGGCAAGACCCTTTATACTCCTGGCCCCAAGGGCCCTCCTACAACGCTGATAGTTGAACTCCCACACCGCGAGGCTGGCCCATCAACGCGTTCCTTAATCTGCACGGATGTGGCCGACTCCAAAGGTCCCTAAAACCCAAGGTATGAAATTAAACCACAATGATCCCCCGGAGGAAATCGAACCGGCGACCTCCCCGAAGGAAGGCCACCCATGATACCGCTGGGCCATGGCCCATTTGGTTCTTGCTTTTTAATAATTAATTAAGTAGGAGGAGGAGATACGTTACCCACCTCTCCTTTTTCTCTCATCCTCTCATAGCTTATCCCATTCCCTCGTTCCCATTCTCATCCCCATTCCTACACAAATCCTTCTTCCGTTTTTAAAATGTTTATCTCATTTGATTTTTTTGTTAAATTTTAATCATAAAATTGTGAGAGATTAATTATGTTCATAAAATTTTAAAAATTGTTGTTGATAATATTATTAATGGTAAATCAATAGGGATTTTTAGAATTTCATGAACATAATTAAATTGTCATATATTTGTGGTCAAAGTTCAACAAAAAAGTCAAATGAAACAAATATTTTGGGACGAATGGAGTATTGTTTATTTTTCTTCTAAGAAAGAAGATAAAATTCAAGAAACAAAGAATCTAAAATTAGCAAAAGTTAAGAAAAAAGTAATGAACAGAAAACTGAAATACCCTAAAATTTTGGTGTCACATGAATCGACATGTATAGCCCAAAAAGTTCATTAAAAAAGTCGACATCTAAAGATAAAGATTGAGACGAAGAAATAAATTATAATATACTAAATTAATGATGTCATAAAGACAAATATAATTAAAATAAAAGATAAAATTGAAATATAAGAAGTGAATTTATTTTATTATCTATAATTAAGGAATGACAATGAAATGAAAGATTAAAAGGATTATTCAAGGGGTAAGAGAAGCCATGTTCATTGCACATGTTTAAGTGCATGTATGTTTATCTTTATATAATAACATGTGAATATATGATAAAGAAATAAGGGGATAACTTGTTGGAGATGGCATCAATATATTCTTTTTAATTTCTACAATGGTTAGCATATGTTTTTCTTTCCATAACTAGGGGCGTAAATTATTCGATTAGGTTTGATTTGCATCAATTTAGAGATCAAATCACATTTATAATTGGTTTGAGAAAATTTCAGACCGTATCAAAACATGAAAATATTTTAATCGAACTGAACAAAACCGCTATGATTTGGTTCATGTGGTTCAATTATTTAGTTCAAACCGTGGTTCAGATCGCGATACAGACCATAATTCAGACTTCAATTCAGATCGTGATTCAGACTACGGTTCAAACTATGTTTTAAACCGCAATTTATTATCAGATTTGTTTAAATTTTTTTGGGATCACGGAGAAATAGCAAGATATGCGGGTTTGAAGTGGAAAGACAAAGAAAGAGAGAGACTAGAGGAAAAGAGGGAAGGAATAAAACACAATATACAATGTCGACCGTTGTTAGTTGTGTCACAATGAAGATAATAAATAATAAAATTAATATTGCATAAAATATAAAATCAGGGTTAGGAATTAGCCTACGTAATGTAGATTTTTTATTAATCTAACGGTAAATATTGATCAATATATAAATATATAGTTAATATTTGCGATATAGTGGTTTGGTCGAGTGATTTGATATGGTGGTCCGTTCCAGTGATTTTTTCATTTAGTCTGTTGGTTTGGTTTGGTTTAGCGGTTAGGTGTGACAGTTTAGTTTGATTGTTCGATTTTGCGGTCTCAAATCGAGGTTTGGTTTTGTTCGATTTGGTTTGTTCTGAAGGGTCAGACCACAAACCAAATCGAACTAATTAGTTTACCAGTTTTTTAGATCAAATCGAACTATTCGTGCTTGAAAACCAAACTGCATGATTTGATTCGATTTGATCTCAAATCGCGATTTTAACCGAACCTCTTACATTGTCAATGTTTGTAATAAATTTTACTTATTTAGCTTAATATAATTCATATCATGATCAAATTATAACAAGACAATTTTAAAAAAAGTAAAAGGAACATGAGATACTTAGGTATTATTAGGTACAAGGGTGTAAGTGGTTCGACCGCCGTTTTAATCGAACTTAATTAAATCATGCGATTTAGTTCGATTTTAATCACGAATGATTTGATTCGTTTTCAAAAATCAGTAAATACATGGTTCAGTTTGATTTGTGATCTGCGAGTAAAAGAAGATCTTCAAGCAAACCCTCTTTTAAATCGAACCAAATCGAGCCAAACTAAACCAAACCAAATCAAATCACAGTTTGAGAACGCAGTGCCAAACTAACCACCATACCGAACATCATACCAAACCACAAACCACCCGATTAAACCACTAGACTGAATAACCATATACTCCTTCCGCCCCCTCTCAAATCGGACTAACTTTTTGTACACAATGTTTAAGAAAAAGTAAAGTAGAAAATAGGTGTTGTGAGTATGAAAAACAAAATAGAAGAGAGAATGAGTGGGAGGAGTATTAAGTTTGATTGACGTTGTGAGTATAAAAGTAAAGTAATGAGTTGCGGTCTTAATCATGATCTGAAACGTGATTTGAACATGGTTTAAACCGTAATCTAATACTCACTCCGTTCCATGATAATCTGCAAAATTACTCCTTTTGGACGTCCCACATTAATCTACACTTTCCTAAAATAAAAATGGGATCCACTTCTCTCTACTCACAATCATTACCCACTTACTCCACTTTCTCTCTCCTACCCAACCATCTATACTCACAACACATTATCTTTTTCACTTTTATCCTTAATTTCCGCACCCTCCCAAAAAGTGCATACTCCCTCCGTCCCATCAAAACTGATACCAAATTTCTGGGCACGCGAATTAAGGAAAAGTAAGAAAGAGAAAAAGTGAAAGAAAATCTTGTGAGTATGAAGAATTAAATAGGAGAGAGAATGAGTGGGAGGAATAGTTAGGAGAGAGAATGTTGTGAGTGTAAAAGTGAAATAGGAGAGAGAATGAGTGGGGTAAATAGTAAAGATTCCCTTCCATTTTGGAAAGTATCAGTTTGGCTGGGACGAATCAAAAAGGAAATAAGTATCAGTTTTGGTGGGACGGAGGGAGTATATTCTTGGGACGGAAGGAGTACATGATTTGAACGTGATTTGAACCACAGTCTGAATCATAAAATTAAATCACGATTTGAACCAAATTGAATTAAATCATGACGATTTGGTTCAATTCGATTTAAACTTTTTCATCATTCAATTCAATCTAAAAAATTTCCAAAACGATAATATTGATTCGATCTGTAAATTGGCTCATACTAAATCAATCTGAACCATTTATACCCGTAATCTATAGTATAAATGAGGGATGCCATGAACAGTTGAATGAATAGTTTCATTGGCCAAAATTCTCATTTTGCCCTCACTATTTTGTCCCTTTTCCATTTTGTCCCTAAAAAAAAAATTTTTTTTAAATTAAATTTTGCCCTTAGATTTTTTTTTTAAATTAAAAAAAAAAATGCCCTCAAACACGAGCTTAATTAAAAGAAAAAATAACGTGTAATCAAACACGAACTTATTCTAGTTATGTATAAGAGGTAATATTAAAGAATAAATATGATAACAAGAACTAAAGTGAGAATTAGGTAGGGACATGACAAAACAGAAACAAATGGTGGGATGCTAGTGAGCAGCAAGCAACATTCTGTGTAACAACCCATTAGAAGAGTACAAAACTCTTTTCAATAATCTGGTATGGATCTGACATATGCATTACTTTCTTCATAAGACAAATCTCAAAAAAAAAAAAAAAAAAAAAAAAAAAAAAAAAAAACACCCTAGTCTATATCTTATACTATTAATTGCTATATAAACAAAATGATCATAATTTTACAAATTGATATAATTTAATATTAATACATAATCATAATTAGAAAAAGGAAAAAAATTAAATCCAAAATTATTTTTAAAAAAAGAAAAAAAAAATCATTTCATCTCCAAGCTTCTGTAGTCCAACACCCCACTTTTCAAACCTAAGAAATCATAACCAGTGCTGCTACTGCTTGTACCAATGGTACAACTACAATTGCATTCCTTGCTATTTTGAATCCCCAAGCTGCATGCAAAACAGAGGATGGGGGACCCAACGCTGTTTCTTCTCCCTCCTGTCTTCAATGGCTGATCAGGTTGGTTGTTGAGTGGTGGACTGATTCTCAGCTCTAAATTCAAATCAGGGCATCTTTCCCTAACTGGGTTTGCAAGAATCATTGCTTTCTTCTCATCTTTGCACAAATTAATCAATAATCCAAGATGATCATGACCAAGATCATGGCCATGGCTGCTAGTTGTGGTGCTGCTCATCTTTTCTTCTTCTTTCACGTGGAGAATTGGTGATTGTGTGTTTGCTGCTGCTGCTGTTATTGTGCTGGTTGCAAAAGATATGGTGGTGACATCTTGAGATGATGGTTGCTGCTGCTGCTGCTGATGTTGTTGTTGTTGTTGATGGTGGTTTTGATCGTTCATCGGCCGGTGAGTTGCCGGATCAATTCCTCGATTCAATAACTTCCTTCTTATGTGTGTGTTCCAGTAATTTTTAATTTCATTATCAGTTCGTCCAGGCAATCTCCCAGCAATCAAAGACCATCTGAAAACAGTTAATTCAAGAACGCCCATCAGGTGTTTGATAAAATGTCTCCAAAAAGTAACCCAGAATAATCCGTTGAGTGTTTTGAATTTTAATCAAGACCCATTTGCAGTTACTATTTAAAGATGATTTTGAGACTTACTTGTTACCAAGAAGGCTATGGAGTTTGATGATGAGCTCATCTTCTTCTTCAGAGAAGTTGCCACGCTTAAGGTCAGGCCTCAAGTAATTAATCCACCGGAGCCGGCAACTCTTGCCGCAGCGCAGAAGTCCGGCAGATTTAGGTAAAGACCGCCAGCAACCTTCGCCATGTGCTCTAATGTAAGAAATAAGACGATCATCTTCTTCCTTAGTCCAAGCACCTTTATTTGTGTGTGCTTTTTCACAACAAGGAGACCTACCCATTTTCTTGAAATTTCAACAACAAAAAAAAGAGAACACACAATTGACTACTAAATATAGATAAAAATCCAATCTTTTTTGTGGGTTTTTCTTGAATTTTGAAGAGATTAAGATGTTAAGGCTAGAATGTTGTTTTTGTTCTTCTTCTCATGGCTAATAAGGCCGGCCGTTTTGGGGACTTGAGATTGGGTTTTATAAGCTTTTGACCAAATAAATAAAAGAAAGGAGGAGGGGGAGAGAGAAAGAGGGGTGTGTGTGTGAGAGAGAGAGAGACCTCTAAAATTGCTTCTAGATGTGAGTTGGTGAGACAGGTTAGAGGGGAGTGGATGGTGGGCTTTTGGTATGATGAGATTAGGGGGATCATTATTATAAGCAAGTGAATATATTGATAAAATAATTGGGGTTGGGTGTGAAGGGGGTGGGGAGGAAAGGATAGTAAATGTGGGGGTTAACTTCAGGTAGGTGTAAAGTAAGGTGTATAATTAAAGTAGGGTCTGTATGAAAGACAAGAGTGATTTTCTCTACCCTTTTACTTTGTGAAACTTGGAAGAAATTAATACTCCCTCCATTTCATAATAGTGTGAACTTATTTTCCTTTTGATCTATTTCAGATTAGTGTGAATTATTTAAAATGGTAAAAAAATTTTACTATTTCATTCACTCATTCTCTTTCCTACTTTACTTTTACACTCACAATATCAATCAACTTATTATTCCTTCCACTTATTCTCTCTCCTATATAATTTTTCATACTCACAAACACCTCCTTTTACTATTTATCCTTCTTACTTTTTCTTAATTTTTGTGTTCAAATATTTTGTTGAGTGACTCTCAATTATTGACAAAATGGGTTTAGGCAATGGACTTGGGCAAGGATTGCAATTGCTGTGCTGCTGTGTGTTGCTGTGCTGCTACGTGTGTTGAAGGGGCCGAGGCGGGCGCCCCATCTGGCCGAGGCGTGCGCACCAGTGGCCGAGGAGGGTGGCCTGATCTCTTGGTCTTGAGGCGGCCGCATGAGCCTTGGTGAGGCGGCCGCATCGTATGCCGTGGGTTGGTGTTGTTCTACCTCAATTCCAGGCGGGCGCCTGGCACCCTTGAGGCGTGCGCCTCACGGCGTTGTTTGCTGGAAGCTTGGGCCGGGCCTGATGTGCAGCCGTGAAGTTTGCCCTAGATATAAATATTGTGTTTTGTCATTGTTTCTCCTGTAGCCTTGAATAGAGAGAGATAGAAACTTGCTAGGGATTCACCATTGAGAGATTGTGAGATTGTGTGATTGTTTTTCACCTTGATCATCTCCTTGTACTCTTGATTGATTTAATGGATTGTTCTCCGTCGCCCGTGGTTTTTTACTCCTCTTGTTTTGAGGGGTTTTTCACGTAAATCTCTGTGTTCTTTGCTTGTTATTGTTTTCGTATTTCTATTTCATTTGTGTTCATCTTTGCATAGCAATTATAGGCCATTGTTTCCCAACAATTGGTATCAGAGCTTGGTTTAGAAGGGTCCTATATTGCTTGATTGATTAAAGATGTCTGGGAAGTACGAGATTGAGAAGTTTAATCGCAAGATTAACTTTGGAAAGGAAAGTAAAGATGCGAGCAATTTTGGTGGGTAAAAATTGCGTCAAGGCTTTGCTTGGGAAGGCAAAGAAACCGGCAAGTCTGACGGATGAACAATTTGATGATATGGATGAAAAGGCTTTATCTCTCTTACAATTGAGCCTCAAAGATGAGGTATTGAGAGAGGTTGTAGAAGAGAAGACTGCGGCAGGGCTTTGGCTTAAGCTTGAGCAATTGTACATGACTAAGAGCGTTAGTAACAGGTTGCTACTATTGAAGAAACTCGAGGAGTGTAAACTCAAAGCGGGTGGGTCCTTGGAGGAACATCTTGATGAGTTTGATGGCTTGGTCATGGACTTGAAGAATGTCGATGTCAAAATTGATGATGAGCAATTAGCGGTAAAATTGCTTTGTTCTCTACCATCGGAATACATGCACTTTCGTGAGACTGCTTTTGTATGGCAAGGAAGAGATTGATTTCAAGAGATCAAGTCTCGCTTTATTAAGTCGTGAGGTTATCGAAACGCACTTGATTTCTCAAAGTGCCGAATCTCAAGGTGAAGGCTTAATTGCTAAAGGCGGTGAGAAGCCGGGAAAGGATTGAATTCAAGAAATTACGGCCGCCAAGTTCAAGTGAATGGCAAAAGAATGTGATATGTCATAGTTGCAAGGAGAAGGGACACATTCGAAAGTATTGCCCTAATCGGAGAGGTTTTAAAAGGGAAGAGGATACAACCGCTAAGGGCAAGGGTGAAGCCGGAGTGGTACATGAAGACACTAGTGTTGACAGTGATTGTGATGCTCTTATCGCTTGTGATTCGGGCTCCAAAATTCGTGACAATTGGATTTTGGACTCGGGTGTTCTTATCATCTTAGTCCTAACAGTGGCATGGTTCTGTTCCTATAAAACTATTAATGGTGGATCAGCTTTTGATGGGGAACAATGCCGCTTGCAAGGTTGTCGGAATTGGGACTATTATGGTTAAGATGTTCGATGGGGTAGTCGAAAGTTGCACAACGTCCGCACGTTCTCGATTTGAAGAAAAACCCGATTTCCTTAGGTACCTTGGATAGTCTTCGATATAGCCGCACCATTGCTAATGGTGAACTATTGGCTACTAAAGGTGAATTGGTTGCACCGAAGGGAAAGAAGGTGGGAACATTGTATGAACTTCTTGGGTCTACGGTTGTTGGGGATGTGTCTGCTGCAAAGGGATCTATGATCGAGGCGGAGACTACTCACAAAGGCACATGAGATCGGGTCACATCGGCTTGAAGGGAATGATCGAACTTTCAAGCGCGGCTTATTGGATGGACAAGACAGGCCTATGGAATTCGTGAGCACCGCGTGCTTGGAAAACAAACAAAGGCAAGCTTCGGACAGGAGTACACACGTCTAAAGGTATTCTTGATTATATTCATTCCGATTTGTGGGGTCCCGCTAGAAAATTATCTAAGGGTGGTTCTCGTTACTTGTTGACTTTTGTTGATGATTATTCACGAAAAGTGGTTGTCTATTTCTTAAAACATAAGAATGATGTGCTTTTGAATCTTAAGCAAAGTGGAAAACCTTAGTTGAGAAACAGACATGTAGACCTATAAAGAAACCGAGAACGAGATAATGGCCTCGAGTTTGTCGAAAAGGAGATTACCGAATTTTGCAAAAATGAAGGTATTGGTCGACATAGAACTTGTGTTGGGAAACCACAACAGTAACGGTGTTCTTTGAAAGAATGAATCGCATTTTGTTAGAAAGGGCTCTGTTTGTTGTCACAAGCAGGTTTGGGTAAAGAATTTTGGGCGCAGAGGCGATTAGATGATCGCTTACTGGCTAATCGTTCTCCAAATTCTAGTATTGGGATGAAGACTCCGGTGGAGATGTGGTCTGGCTCTCCAGGAGATTACTCAAGGTTGCGTATCTTTGGGTGTCCCGCATATGCTTATGTCAACAATGGAAACAAATTGGAGCCAAGAGCCAAAAAGTGTGTCTTTGTTGGCTATACTACCGGAGTGAAGGGATTTCGGTTATGGGACCCGGTTGCATCTAAGTTCCTGACGAGTAGAGATGTCACATTTAATGAGTCTCTACTTCTCCATGAGAAAGGTGGTTCTCGCAGAATGCATACGTAAGGTGTGGAGCTAGATGGAGATGATAGGGTGGAACTTGACTTAGATGCGGATAACTTGTCTGATGAAGCACCTCCTACCGATGTTTCACTTCGGGGAGGAAGAGACTACGGTGCAGTGTGGAGACTACCAATGATCGTGGTAGGGGTAAGAGGGATAAAAGACCTCCTATTAGATACGGATTTGAGGAGATGGTGGCTTATGCACCGTCCGCCGCCGAAACCGTTGATGTGCATGAACCATTCTCCTACAAGGAAGCTATGTCTTGTGAAGATTCCGCAAAGTGGTCGGTTGCTATGGAAGAAGAGATGGTATCTCTTGCGAAGAATCGTACATGGGAACTTGTGAGGCCTCCACCAAAGAAGAAGTTAGTCACCTGCAAGTGGGTCTACAAGTTCAAGGAAGCTTCGGGGATTGAGGAAGCAAGGTATAAAGCAAGGTTAGTTGCTCGTGGCTTCACTCAAGTCGAAGGAATAGACTACAATGAGATATTTTCACCGGTTGTTAGACACACATCTATTCGTACCTTGTTGAGCATTGTGGCAATGGAGGATCTTGAGCTTGAGCAGCTTAGATGTGAAAACAGCGTTTTACATGGGGAACTTGAGGAGGAGATCTACATGCGCCAACCCGAAGGGTTTGTGGTCGAAGGAAAGGAGGATCATGTCTGTCTGTTGAAAAGATCCTTGTATGGCTTGAAGCAGTCACCTCGACAATGGTATAAAAGGTTTGACACTTTTATGGTAACCCACGGTTTTGCTAGGAGTGATTTTGATAGTTGTGTCTACTTGAAAGGCTGTAGTGATGGCTCATTAATTTATCTTGTGTTATATGTCGATGATATGCTTGTGGCTGCAAAAGATATTAATGATGTCAACCAGGTGAAATTGATGTTGAAAGGGGAGTTTGAGATGAAAGATCTAGGTGCTGCGAGGAAGATTCTTGGCATGGAAATTGAACGAGATCGGAAGAAGGGACTACTTTACTTGTCGCAAGGAAAGTATGTACAGAGGGTCTTGGAGCGGTTCAACATGAAGGATGCCAAATCTGTGAGTACACCTCTAGCTTCTCACTTTCGGTTGTCTTCTTTAGATTGCCCTAAGTCTAAAGATGAGGAAGATTATATGTCACGTGTTCCGTATTCGAATGCTGTGGGGTGCATTATGTATGCTATGGTTTGCACTCGGCCTGATATTGCTCAAGCAGTGAGCGTAGTGAGTCGATACATGGGGAATCCGGGTAAAGAGCATTGGAATGTCACAAATGGATTCTTAGATACTTGTGTGGTGCTCCGGATTTATGCATTGTCTATGGTAGGAATCGTGATGGTTTTGTTGGGCATGTTGATTCAGATTGGGGTGGTAATCTTGATGACAGAAAGTCTACAACGGGGTATGTGTTATGTCTTGGTGGTTCCGCTATTAGTTGGAAATCCGGACTGCAGGAAGTCACAGCGTTGTCTACCGCCGAGGCCGAATATACGGCTATAACAGAGGCTGTCAAGGAAGCCAAATGGCTTGGTGGCTTGGTTCGTGAACTTGGTATGGTTCAAGGTGCTCCTGAAGTTTTCAGTGATAGCCAAAGCGCTATCTGTTTGGCAAAGAATCAAAATTCTTTCCATAGGAGAACGAAGCACATTGACATTAAGTATCACTTTGTGAGGACTTCAATTGCAAGTGGTGAGGTCGTTCTGAAGAAAGTTGATACAGTTGACAACCCGGCGGATATGTTGACAAAGTCTTTGCAGATTGCTAAGTTCAAGCATTGCTTGGACTTAGTGGGTGTTACTAGTCATTGATGCCCTTCGGGGCGTGGCGGCGGAGATAGAGATGTTCTCTTGGAGATAGCTTGTTTCGGAATTGATCGTCAAGGTGGAGAATTGTTGAGTGACTCTCAATTATTGACAAAATGGGTTTAGGCAATGGACTTGGGCAAGGATTGCAATTGCTGTGCTGCTGTGTGTTGCTGTGCTGCTGCGTGTGTTGAAGGGGCCGAGGCGGGCGCCCCATCTGGCCGAGGCGTGCGCACCAGTGGCCGAGGAGGGTGGCCTGGACTCTTGGTCTTGAGGCGGCCGCATGAGCCTTGGTGAGGCGGCCGCATCGTATGTCGTGGGTTGGTGTTGTTCTACCTCAATTCCGTGCGGCGCCCGGCACCTCAGGCGTGCGCCTCACGGCGTTGTTCCGGAAGCTTCGGGTAGGGCCCGACGTGCACCGCTGAAGTTTGCCTAAGTTTGCCCTAGATATAAATATTGTGTTTTGTCATTGTTTCTCCTGTAGCCTTGAATAGAGAGAGATAGAAACTTGCTAGGGATTCACCATTGAGAGATTGTGAGATTGTGTGATTGTTTTTCACCTTGATCATCTCCTTGTACTCTTGATTGATTTAATGGATTGTTCTCTGTCGCCCGTGGTTTTTTACTCCTCTTGTTTTGAGGGGTTTTCCACGTAAATCTCTGTGTTCTTTGCTTGTTATTATTTTCGTATTTCTATTTCATTTGTGTTCATCTTTGCATAGCAATTATAGGCCATTGTTTCCCAACATATTTGATTCACACTAATAGAGGACGGAGGGAGTATTTATTTGTAATAATTGGTAAGGTGATTTGTTTGGGATAATAAATTTAATTAGTTAGCTATATTTCTAGAAATTTTCCCAACATAATAGAAAAATATGCAAACAAATCACACTTAGTATCTCATGTTGGTGGAACTAACATTCCATATTTTTAGTCTTAGGTGAGAGCTCTTTTTTAGTCATCCTTTTGTCTTCTTTATTTCTTTTTATCCTTTGTGACTAGGAACCTACCTCAATTACCTACCTTTCAATTCATTATTACTTCTTCCGTCATTAAATAAGGCTCCATCCATTTGTTAGCGTAAAATATTTTTCGGAAAAATGATTTTCAGCAAAATATTTTTTGAAAAATGAAAATATTTTTCGAAAAATAAGATAAAAATGAAGTTTTTCCCATTTTCTAAACATTTTTCCCCAAACAAACGAAGCCTAAATGTCAATTTAAAAAAAAAATAGTTCAAGAAAATATGATCGCGCTATCGGTCCACAGAGCAAAGGCATGGATCAAGATAATTAGCACTAAACCATCTATGATGATTATTGGTCAAACTTGATTATATCTTAAACCCACATTCCATAAAAGGAGATGAATATAAGGATTGTATAACTTTTATGTTGTACAAAAAAGTGAAGATATAGGGTAAGGTAATGATGAAAAAATATTGTTAGTTTGCTAAGTTTAGTTGTTGTGGGGGGAATATTGAAAA
This sequence comes from Adenophora triphylla var. japonica, assembly GCA_022495995.1. NCBI lineage: Eukaryota > Viridiplantae > Streptophyta > Magnoliopsida > Asterales > Campanulaceae > Adenophora > Adenophora triphylla. Next base: position 153,596 of record JAFEMH010005041.1, on the reverse strand, counting down.
GAAATGACCAAGTGGGTTTGGCTACTCTTATGCATGGATGGTTTTCTTTACTCTATTGTTGATCAATCAAATATGTACATCATCATAAGAGAGTGGCGGACCCAAAAAATTTAGTGAGGGTTTGTATGAAAAATATAGCTTGTTGTAAGAACTCGAACCCACAATTTTCAGAATAAAATTCCAGCAATCTTACCACTAAATCACACACATCATTCGGTTTGGGGGGTTCACTACCACCACCTTTAATTAGTCTTGTGTCCGCCCCTGTAAGAGAGAATGAGGACCATCAATATGGGAGATGTATAATTCACATTTCGAATTTCGAATAGTTGGTTGAAGCAAAATAATGTATCTTGTGTTGCGATGGTTTTCGGGGTGGGTGTGGGTAGTGTGTGTTTTGAGTGTAATTGTGTGTTTCTAGAAGAGTAGGAAGTTGGGTACAAGGTGGAAAGAAAGAAAGATAATAGAGAGGAAAAGGAGAATTTATATATTTTTGAGTGTGGTAGTAGTTTTATGTGGGCTTTGGTTCACCTTCCACTTCTCATTTTAAGCTCCCCCAACCTTATGGTACAAGTTTTAGGCATAAAGTTTGGGTTAGGGATGGGGAAGTTGATTCACCTTTTTGCTCTCTCTCTCTCTCTCTCTCTCTCTCTCTCTCTCTCTCTCTCTCTCTCTCTCTCTCTCACACACACACACACACACACAATTTGCACATCATTTATTACCTTACCCACCACCAAACATGACCCCCCCCCCTTCCCCCCTTCTTTCTCTCTTGAAAACAACTTGTACCCATGAAACAAAATATCATTTTCCTCTTTTCATCAACTAATTGGTAAGATAGATATGAACGAGTGAGAGAGAAAGAAAGAGAGAGAGAGAAGTCCACTTGTGTAATTTCAGTGTGGATGTTACCTACCCATTACCTTTTGGGACTGTCAAGCCATAATTGATGTTGAAGTTGAAGTTGAAATGTGGGACGGTTTATGAAATTATTCCACACCATAAAAACTTTAAAGCTTATCTAAATGTGTATTCTTAGAACTAGTCATATACCCTCATAGTATACTTGAGCCTAACTCATTGTATGAAATTTTTTGTAAAATCGATTTGAGTTAATCAATAAGTTAATGATATCTCCGTCTCAAATTGAATATTTATTTTTTATTGGAAACATTCATATAATTATTTTTTTTAAATATTGTATTGTACAATATCAAATTTACACGTGTGAATAGCAACACTCAACAAAAATGAAAGGATTAAATTCGATCATTGTTTTGTAAATATATATATATATATATATATATATATATATATATATATATATATATATATATATATATATATATATATATATATATATATATATATATATATATATATATATATATGACTCCATCCGTCTCAAATTGCATATTGAGCTAGATCAATATATCCATCCAAATAAATGGGATGAACACTTGTATTATAATGGGTTAGATCAATAATTCAACTTATTTAATTCAAAGATATCCATATACTGTTGAAGATATAGAAAGAAAAATAAAAAATTTAAAATACTAAAAGAAAATAATTGGTTAGAAAGAAGATATAGAAAGAAAAATAAAAAAAATTAAAAATACTAAAAGAAAATAATTGGTTAGAAAGAAGATAACATGTCAAACTCCATGCATTAAATGTTTGTGTCTCTCACTGTTTGTCATGTTTCAATCGGTTAGGTAGCCTTAAGAGCAGTGGTTGGTATTTTACTGTCTCTATCCCATATGAACACACAAAGTCATCAACCCATAAATAAATAGGGGCAAAAAAGAAAAAGAAAAATATCTAGTATTTTTCCAGATTTTTTTTTTCAAATAATTTCATTTTAAAAATATAAATTTCAAAATAACTCAGATTTGAAATTATTTTTCAAAATAATCAACTTTTTAAAAATCGCTACATGATGTAGCGAGTTCAACATGTTTCCGTTGAAACTCGCTACATCATATAGCGAATTTAGTTAAATTAAGATTTAAGCGTTTGAATTACTCTATGGTGATTAGCAAAGTATAACTCGCTACACCGTGTATCGAGTTCACGCGTACAACAGTGAACTCGCTACATGGTGTAGCGAGTTTAGAAAGGCAAGTTTACAGAGGATAAGGTTTCCACATCAAGATTCATTTTCATTCTCATATCTTCAAATACTTACTCTAAAAAAAAAATCTCCACATCATTTAATTTCGTCAGAATCGTTGAAGATCAAAAATCAAGGTAAATTAACATCATCTTAATTATTGTTTTTCACTTGTGTTTAGATATAAAATTTAAGTTTTTAACTGTGTTTTAGAATATTATATATATATAAATGTTAGGGTTTTGTTATGTAGGTTTTAGCACTATGATTTCGTAATGTAGGGTTAAAGATGAACGGGGGTTCAATCATTTTCATAAGCTACTGGGGAGATGATGATAAACAACCATTTGATGGTTTTCATTTTCAAATAGGGTCAAAATGTGCAATTAGGGATAATTGTCGATGAAGATACAATGAGTTGATTGATGAATTATATAAAAAGATGAGATTAGATCGGTCAAAATATGATTTGGAAGTCATGTATAGATGTTCTCATACTTGTGATAGCGGGATTGGTGAGTACTTTCCTTTTCGTATTGAAGATGATGCGTGTATGGATATAATGTTCGATGATTTAGCTAAATTTGGGGGGATGGGTAATTTGCAGCTATATGTGGTTGTAAAATTGATTGAAAATTGATATTATCCATAGTTTGAAACACTGTACACAGAGATCATTTATGGCTATTCACCAAGTTGTAACCTTGATGTAGGGGTTGATCCAAGTACACAAACATTTGTATCAACCCAAACACCAAATTTTGATGATGGGGCATGCCAAAATGATCCTGTTAATGACGATAACATGATCACTTTCTTAATAACGATCAGGTTCCAATGCCGTGGGAGATAATACAACTTAACATTGATGTTCGTACGATCATCAGCTTCCAATGCCGCTTAATAACGATCAGTGGGAGATAATACAACTTAACATTGATGTTCGTACGAGCAAGCCTACCAAACCCTCAAAACCTCTCGAAGCACTGGGAGATAATACAACTTAACATTGATGTTCGTACGATCGGGCATCACCGTAGAACCCAAGGCTAGCATGATATATGCTCGTACGTACATATCAACAATGTCTTGCGGAGTATCATCAGCTAGGTCATGAAAATGTGGAAATTGGCCCGTAATCCACCTTAGCTTTAGACTACTCCCATCCATATCTCCGGGAGATATGACTCCCTTAAGAGATCGTGACATACCACCCGCCAGTCTAGAAGTGGTGGGATGTCAGTATCAGTCACAGCATCCCCATCAATCGGCAACCCGGAAATCATGTCGATATCCTCTAGGGTAATAGTCATCTCACCAATCGGGAGATGGAATGAATAGGTCTCCGGACGCCATCTCTCAATCAATGCCTCCAGCAACCCATAATCGTATTGAATTCTCCCTATATAATGACTAAAGCAACATTCGGCTAATCTCGACAATATAGTCGGCGCTAGTCTATCCGGCAATGTGGCGCCACGACGAAATGAAAGCGGACTAGCAACCTGCTGTCCGGCCTCAATAAAACGAGCTATATGGCACTCATGTTCAGTTAAAACAGAGTTATCGATAGGCCTAGGATCAATGAAGTTCTCCATCTGTTTCAACAAAAGAAACCCAATTTCAATATCAAATAAATACATATATAAATATAGAGACTTTGAAACATCAATAGCAAATACTTCTAATTCTCCAAAATTGAGTTCAAAACCCCAAAATTTTAAATATACCACAATAGAGTTCAAATATACCAAATATCGAGTTCAAATATACCAAAAATGGAATTCACGTGTACCAACAATTGGATTTAATAACAACACTAATATTCAAGAAAATCATAATAATTTCAATATATACAAAGCAAAAACAAAACATATACACAAATCAAAGCAAAAACCTAATTTTAAAGTGCTTAAAATAGCTTAAAAATTTAGTTCAACCCCCAAAATTTTAACATTTATCTAATTCAAAGCATATATCATATGCTTAAAATAGCTGTTGAGACTACTTCAACATGTATCTAATTCAAAGCAAAATCATCAAAGCATATATCATATTTCAACAAGTACCAAAATCAAAATATATATCCAAATCAAAGCAAATACTCTATTTCAACAAGTAACCAAATCAAAGCAAAATCATCAACAATGAAGAAGGATAAACTTTGATGTAAATTTACAATGGAAAAATTAGATGATAAAAAACTTGGATTTGATGTTGGCAATGTCAACCTTTTTCTTTTTCTCCCTTCTCCCTTACTTAGACACTTAGGGTTTTTTTTCTTTCCTTTACACAGTCTGTAAGCCGCCGTTGCTGCTGTATGCCTTGTTTTTTAGAACTCTCTACACCATGTAGCGAGTTCCATGACCGAGTAAAATCGCTAGATAGTGTAGCGATTTAGGTTACTTCTAATTACCAATTAAACGCCAATGAGATTAACCATAATTTAACTAAACTCGCTACATGGTGTAGCGAGTTTCATCGGTAACATGTTGAACTCGCTACACCATGTAGCGAGTTCTAAAAAGTTGGTTATTTTGAAAAATAGTTTCAAATAAGTTATTTTGGAATTTATATTTTTAAAATTAAATTATTTGAGAAAAAAATCATTTTTCAAGATAGAAAGAAAATCTCAAAAGGAATAAAGTAATTTTAGTAAGATTTAGGAATAAAGTAATTTTAGTAAGATTTAGGTCATGTTTAGATTTGGATAGATGTTTAGCTACGAGGCTCTTTGTCAAAAAATTGGGTAATTTTGTAATGAGAGTCTATTGACTCAATGAAGTACTTCTCCCAATAAATAGGTGTGATAGGATAAAATATAGTGCCACTTCTTATATTACCCCTCTATTTAAATCTAATACATGAAACACTAGATCCAAAATATTAAACACATTTCTTGACGACAAAAAATTGAACTGCCCTTCTATATCAAATCCCAATCAACTTTTATAACTGACATATAAGATCAGTTCGCCTCTTATAACTAAAGTATAAGAGTCACTTTTTTCACAAAAATAAAATAAATTTTTTAATATTTTATTAATATTGGCTCTCATATTCGGTCAAACAACAATTAGCTCTTATTTATAACTGACTTATAAGACTACATGATTTCATAAGTGACTTATAAAACTAATTTGTCACTTATATTGACTTATAAGACAATTTTTTCAACAAAAAAATCAATTTTTTAATAATAACAACAAATTAATCTAATAATTTACACATTACGACTCTTATAACTGAATTATAAGACTAATTTACCTCTTATAATTCAGTTATAAGACAATTTTTCAACCAATAAATCAAAAATTCAAATAATAGCCTTGAATAGTTTGACAATTTATATATTAAAACTCTTATATCTGAATTATAATACCAATTCACCTCTTATAATTCAGTTATGAGACAATTTTTTTAACCCTAAAAATAAAAAAAAATCAATAATAATAACGAAATAATCTCATAATTTACAAATTACAACTCTTATAAGTGAGTTATAAGACTAATTCGTCTCTTATAATTGACTAATTCGTCGAATGGTGTATGGAGAATTATAATTTGGGTTGAACTTTTTATTTGGGATTTACAAAATATATCTCTTTAAAATGGAATTAAATTTGAACAATAGGGCACTCGGGAAATTTTTCCTAAATTATACTAAAATTTATTAGTATTGTATTTTGGTTTTAAATTTACACTAGTAAGTAACCCGTCGGTACCCGACGGTGAATAATTTTTTTTTATTAAGTAAATAATTATTTATGTGTTTTAATTGATTTTTAAGTAACAATATAAATCGAAATTGATAATCAATGTAGCGGATATTAGGAGTATAATTAATACAGAAAAAAAATGTTGACACATGATGTAACATGGAAAGCCCTTGAGACAACTATCTCGCCGGCACAAAATCACGAGAGGTTAGGTCCCTGCCTAACCAAAAAACATTATTAAGATTTTAGTGTTACAACTTTAGAAGATGAAGAGATATGGTTACAATAGCGTGAGTTTAATAGTGTGTGCCTAAGTGTCAACATAATCTCTTCCATCTCCTATATATTTAAAGTAGTTTCAATCTCAAAATTTATTAGTATCATTAGGGTTCAAATTCAAAACCTTTATGATGTGATGTGAATATGTATAGTTTTGAAGAAATAAAATAGGTGAACCTGGACTGAAGTCGTTGCAATCTCAAAATTTATGCCGGTAATTTGATTAAATAGTGTAATTGAATTATGGAACGAAGGCAAGGGAAGGATTGAGGGTGGAAGGAATTCTTGAATTGTTAGAGTTTTGGAAAGTAGGGGTAATCTTTGGGTGTTATAGAGGCTTTGGCATTTGATAATTAGGGATTCTATGCGGTTTGTGATTAATTTGGGACAGATTTTGGTATTGCATGGATTTAGGTTCTGCAGATTTTTGGATGCTGATTTGCTGGCCATGTCATTTTGCTTGCTCGCCCGTGCAACTAAAGGATTTTTAAGCGTGGAGTTTCTGTTTTCTTGGAGCGTCCGTTCCCGATTTCTCAGTGCGTCCGCTCCCCGGAGGCCGGGTCAAGGTGGATTATGCCCGAAAAATACACAAACCCCCTCAAACTATATATAAAAACCCACCTATATAAAGTTATTAAATTGCAAAAATCACAAATTTACAAACCTCACCCTCCCGGTCCGATTCGGCCGCACCCGCCGCTCCGATCGAAGACGACGCACGAAGGTCACGGGCTCACATCGACGGCGTCGGTCACGGCGCACAGGAAATCCTTCGCGACAATTGCTCCTTCTCTTGCAGGTAATTCCGTAGTTATCTCTAGGGTTTGATTTTGCGATCGTCTTCCTCGCTCCTTCTCCTGCATCTCTCTCTCTCTAGGGTTTGATTTCGGACCGTCTTCAAATTCGCTACATTTTTCTGTAATTAATCGATGATTTGTTATCTGTTTGATTTTGATTGCCATTAAAAACTAAGAATATATGATTTATCCTGATGCCTGATCGAAGTTTTCTATATTTTGGATGCCAATTGAAATAGTCTATCCCCAATTTATTATTCCCATCAAGTAATTTCTCATTACATTCATTTAACTAATTATTTGGAAGTTCGTACATCTGTTTTATTTTCAATTTGGATTTATTCATAAATTAATGGATATTTTTGGTGAACTATGTGATTTCTTCTAACTTGTCCAGTTTGCGAAACAAAAGAAGATCGAGTAACCAACTAAGAATTATCATGTCTGGCTGACCCACAAATATGTGATCATTAAACTACCAAATGAAATACCATAGTTCCAAAATATATCTTAATTAGTCACAAAATATATTAATTAACCATTAAAGAATAAATTTTTTGAAACACATACTCATTATCAATCAGCTGAACATCTAACTTTCTAGCATTAAACCTCTGCACAAACTCAAAATCTCTAAGAGGTAAAATCACCTCTCCAATCACATCTAGCAAATATTCAGCAAATGTAAGTAAATATCATAGTAGAAACTTTTGTTTTACCTGTATAAAGATAATCTATATAAGATCGAAAAAATAAAAATATATGCGATTTATAGTTCTCACCGACTACAAAATCCAAATTCAAACTCCCAATTGTTTGAAAAGGCGTGAACTCGAAACTGTTATCTGGAATTTGGACAGACTTGTCGACTTCAGACACGTCAGTCGCCAAACTCATACACAGTTTCCATTTGTGATTTAGTATCGCCTTTTGCAATGGTTGAACGCAGTTTTCTTCGACACCAAACTTTGAAATCTTTAGCATTTTCCCTTCTTGAAACTTATTTGTAAATTGGGAAGGCAATTTGCTAGGGATCGTTGCTTGGATTTTAGATCCCTGTATAAAATATTAAATATCATTAATTAATTAATTAATTAATGAAATATTAATAACATGTGGAAATAAATATATGAGATATATTACCTCCTGATCAACCAATATCATTTCAGTTGATTTTTTTTCGTATTGTCCAATCAGCTCCCATTGAAGTAATATGCGGACATTAACGCTGGATTGTTTAGTTTTCTTGTCAATTGATTTGACAGCAATCATACGGCTTGTAGCCATTACCTGTGTTTTAAGTCAATGAAATACATAAGTATCTGAATATTAAAGCAAAACTAAACGAAGCTGATCTTTTATGATAATCAATTTAAACATTTTGAAATTCAATTCATACCTAATATAAAGAAAAAAACTGTTCAATCAAATGTAATCAATTTAAACATTTTTTTTTTAATTCTGTAAGTAGTTTTTGAAAAACTATATATGAAGGGGGCATGGACCAATTAAAATAAGTCTGCGCTTTAGTTGCCGAATTGAGGCCAGTAGGAAGCTTCTCACTATAGCAGTCACAAAAGTAGTTAGGAGAAATAGGCGGAAGGAGAAAGACAGACAGATCGATAGAAGGAGATAAGGGTCGCTATAAGCCCTTAACTGTGCTACTTTGCGCTCGAATGCGTATATGAATTAGTAGATCGGGCTAAAGTGGTAAGGACTCATTTGAGGAGTACTACAGATGAAGGGGGCATAGACCAATAAAAAACTACAGTGTGTCACTTTTGAAGAACAAAGTCAGAAGAGCATTGACTTTCTCGTGTCACATACACTTACCTTACAGACTTCCATGAACAGCTTTGAATAGCAATTTGAAGTCAAAATGGTTTCCTTAATTCATAATATTCTTTGATCTTACTGATTTAATTATCTTTCCTTAGATTGTTTCAAAGTAACCAAAGACAATTAATCTGTATTGTTGACATATAACATGTTATAACTGGAATCACTAAAAGACAGGCATACAGTGTTACGTTTGGACATGGTTCTTGTTAGCTGTGCAGCAACTCCAAAATCACTTGTCATTTTCTCAGCATCGTTATCAAGCCTTTATAGGTCAGAAACTTTCACATTTTTTTACTTTTTCATTCTTGACCTTTTACTTATGGAAGTTTATATGCATGTCCTATTTGTTGTTCGTCTCAGGTTCCTTCATTGAATCAAAAACCATGTCCAATTGAAAAGACGTCAGAGCTAAATTTGCGACCAGTTCAAATTCCAAGCTCAAATCCGTTCCATCCATTGTATTTTCCCACTACGAATCTCAGTCTACCTCAAAAATCAAGCCTACGTTATAGTTCAAGGTCAAAGAGAAAGGAACCTAGCAACGACAATGAACACCAAGACTGGATTTTTAGTGGTAATGGCAGTTCTCAACATGAGACGGAGAAGAGGCTGTTTTGCAAGATATGTCAAGTGCATTACAGTGCTGACTCCAATATGAAGCAGCACTTACAAGGTCACAAGCATAAAGTGAAGCTGTTATTAGTAAAACAGTGGTTTATCAAAAGCATTAAGGCACAGATTGAGTTCTCTTCACTCTAAATCAACATAATTTTTATTTTACTTGGGAGCGCGGTGAAGTGAGGGGCGGAGAGAGGGAGACGGGGGATGGATATGGGTGTGATTTGCTGGCTCCTAAAACTGCATGCTAATCCTTACTCTCATCCACAATGCAAGATCTGAAATTAAGTTTCTCAGTTGATTCCCTCCATACAAACAAATTAGCTCTTTTGTGAGGAACGGTTTTGAGAAGTGGGGAAGAAATGAAACTGAATAGTGCACTGGTTTTAAGATTGATGACATTGATAATTTCTTTCCCAATAACTCAGGCTTGATCCAATTTCCTTGGGATTTCCACAACTTGATAGATCCCCGCAGAAAAATTGTTGAACAAATAGGGCAAAACCAAAGTGGAATACAAAAACAGAAATTATAGAACCAAAGTAGTATAAAGTTACATACTTTAAATACAAATCCAATGACAATTTACAATCCATCAAAATTTGAAACAAACATACAAAAGGATGTTCTTTTGACTTTAATTTTATCCATATGTCCTACTTCGAATAGTGCATCGAGGGAAATTGGGTGGGAAGTATAATGGAGAGGAGCCAGATCTGTACCCCCCCCCCTCTAATTTACAAAGCATGTTCTTTTGACTTCAAAGAATGAAATAACGATTATAGAAAACAGAAAAAAAAAAAGACTGAATTTTGAGGCTGAACCTGAAGATGCTGATCGACTTGCTTGAGAGAGGAGATCGGAATTTGCAGGCGGAACTAATAGAATTGAGAGAAAGAGTAGATCGGAAGAGGATTTATATTTTGGATATACATCTGCTGCGGATATGATTTTGAAATTTGGATTCAGTGTTTATCTAAAGAAATTTGAAGGACCGTGTTTATCTCAAAAGAACAGAAACGTATCTAATATTATTTGCTGCCATTCCCTTGAAAAATCAGCAGCCACCTTTGAAAAGCAGCAGCAAATGAAACTGTGGAATGGTGACATGGATTTCCATGTCATAAAGTTTTTAGATTAGTTTAATTCATTCCTAAAATATACTCATTTTATAACTAAAAATTTAAATTTTGAAATTCAAATTTACTCTTTCAAAATTTATTGAATTATCAGAAATAGTAGGAATTAGGCTTTTATTTTTTTTATTTTTCGCTGATAGCATAAAAAAATGGCTGACCAATTGGAATAAAAATGAGTTGAAAATTGTTGCTGACGTGGCCTTTTCTGGAGCCTCTAAATAGTTTTGCTATATATATTATATATGATTTGTCTGAGTATTTTATTTACATCAATTTTGTCATTTTACTAAAAAAAAATCAAGCAAATCTTTCCTTTACATAAACGGTCCTCAATTTTTTAACAAACTTGTCGATTGTACATTTACTTAGGTGGCATTTGATTTTTTTAAGTGTTAAAGTGTTGAAATCTGGTTTCACGTCTGAATTTGACTGAATTGATAAGAGGTAACGTCTGAAAACTGATTCCTAAATTACTCAAACTGTTTGAATATTCTTCGGAATTCACATCTGAAATTAATGTTACGACGTTTAATGGAGTAGAGAGATGAGATGAATGGTTATTGATCTAGTGTTTGAGTTGAGTATTTTTGAAATTACGAGTTTATAGAAGAAATATATATGAAAAAAATAAATTAAGAGGCAAATAAGTGATAATTTTACATCTGAAAATTAAGTGAAAAATAAGAGACATTCAGATATGAATGGAGAAGAAAAACAAACAGTCTGAATTGTAATATGTCTGATGCACTCATCCATTCAAATTTGAATAAGAGCTGAAAATGAAAAACAAATGAGGTCTTATTAGCTGATTGAACATCTTACGTGAAAATGGGTGCTCAAATGAAACCAAACGATATCGTATTGACTGAAACTAAACAATTTCATAAAAAAGATGTCTTTATTGTAACTTTCGGTTCACTAAGAAATACAGACCATTTAAATTTGATTTGTACTTTATTTTTATTTTTTTAATTGGAGTACTCATTCTTCTACATAAAATGTACAATCAATCAAGGAAGTAGCAAAAAAAAAAAAAAAAAAAAAAATTAAACATCCAACCATTGGGGTGGTTCAAGATTTTGAAATCGCGTGGACATGATATTTAAAAAATATTGTAAACAATAATAACAGTGAAAAATAACTTTATATATATAAAAAAGTTACATATAGTCGGTGACTTAAGTAAATAAAAAATCAAAATTTTGAGATGTACTGGAACCGACGTCAAAACACATGTAGATCCGGCCCGCCAACCATGGCTAAAAATACCATAATTTACCTAAGGCCTCCTGGTCTTGTGGTATGCTAATCGGTACCCCTACCGGGAGGTCAAGGGTTCGATTCCCGCAGGGGATCCTTGTGGAAATATTTATACCATGAGTTTTAGGAGCCTTTGGAGTCTCCCGAGACACATCCGAGCAGTAAAGAAAGCAACATTGCTGGGCTTGCAACCTCAGCGTGGGGAGTTCGAATCTTGGCAGGAGCAGCTGGAGCAGCCAATTAATTGGTGATGTAAGAGTGATGTAAATGCCTTGTAGGAGGTCTTCCTTGGGGCCAGGAGTATAAGGGGTGCTGCCACCCTGACTGCATCAGGCACATCCCGCGATTTACCTCCCCCAGCACTCTGAGAAGCCGAAGCCTGGGAGTCCAGATTAGTCCGACGTAAGTTGGAACCTGGGTATCAAAAAAAAATACCAAAATTTAGTTGAGAAAGTATGGAAGATGGGGTTGGCAATGGCAATAATCTAAAACCAAAATAAGGTGAGAGCCACCTAATAACCACGTGCATGTCATGTGCTTAGGTGTTCAAAAAACAACATGACTCGTGGGGTGGGGGGTGTCCTTAATTCCTTACCTACCTCTTTGGTTCTCTGTCCTAAAATGTCCTTTACTTTCTCTCTCTTCTCTTCCCTTCCCATGTGACCCTCCCTTATTACAATCCTTCCTTTATCTCAAGCTCCTTTTATTTTATTTTATTTTATTTTTTATCGCTCTTCCTTAAAATTATTAATATTTGGTACTCATTTTAGTACTCTTTTGACAAAGACTCCCATCTTAGTTGGTATTTCTTTTATTCTCCTCCCTAACATTTTGTGGTCCTATGATTTACTCTAATTTGTTAGGGTTTGGTCATCAACTCGAGGCTTTCGTCTCCTCAAGGATGCATCGAAATCGGGATCTACGGACCTAGCTATTAACTCTTTACATCTCAAACACTCGGATTTCTATAATGTCTAGAGGTCTCCGGCTCAAGACAAGGCTCGAGAAGCTAACATGAACATTCTTGATGGAACGGAAGAGTAGATCGAGTACCAAGGTATTCTTACAGACATTTTCTTATCTCAATTTTCAACCCTAATAGGTCAAAAGTAACAAAATTCCTTCTAGAAGGGAGTGTAGTAATAATATAAAAGTTGGAAGGGCCCAAATGCCCAATTACAAAGTTCCAAAGTGGGAAAGACAGATTGGGTGAGTTGGTTAGGTAAGAAGTTGGCAGCTCAATAATTGGAAACAATCTAACCAAACCTATCTAAAATAATTACTAGGTTGGACTCAATTTGTGCAAACCCTTCCCAAATTACAAATATCTCACATGAAATAAAAGGATTTTTTTTTCTCAAAATATTCATTTTTAAAAATATAATTTCCAAAATAACAACTCTTCCAGACTATTTGCCAAAATATTCATTTTTTCAAAACTCGCTAAACCATTTAGCGAGTTTGACATTTGTCCGTTCAAATTCGTCAAATGGAATGAGTTCTTTTATTTTTTTTCAAATTTTTCTTTTTTATTCCTGCATATTAAGAAAATGAAAATCGCCAATTTATTTGGCGAGTTTTAACGAGGTTCAAACTCGCCAATTGATATAGCGAGTTTAATCGAATTTTGAGATAAGGTTGGAAACAGATTCTCGCCGTCCCTAAATGTATCGCTGAAAATACAGAGAAAGGGAGAAGAAGAGTGGTTTGAAAAATATTAAATTTTTACATCTTTCAATTTTATAATTACTTAATTAGTCAAGAGTACAAATTAATGTAAATCTTCAATATATCAATAATTATATATACTTATGTTTATATATAGAGTTAGTAATATATATATATATATATATATATATATATATATATATATATATATATATATATATATATATATATATATATTAATGTTAAAATTAGGTTTTTAATGTTTTAACACTTTGATTTTGTAATGTAGGGTTAAAAATGAACGGAGATTCACTCATTTGCATGTGCTATTAGGGAGGTGATGATAAATGTCCATTTGATGGTCCTCATTTTCAAAAATGACCGAAATGTGCGATTAGGGCTTATTGTAGATGGAGATACAATCAATTGGTTTGATGAATTATATAAAGAGATGCGTGTGGATCGGAGTTTATATGAGTTGGAAATAATTTGTAGGTATCCCCATTCATTTGTTGCTAGTACGATCTGGCATCACATTAGCCCCAAGGGCTATCAAAATATAGGTAAAAGTATACCTATCAACCAAGTCTGGGGGGGGGGGGTCAGCGGGAAGGCTACCAAACTCAGAAAAATGTGTCTTCAGCCACTTAATCTTTAGACTACTACAATCAAATGCTGCATCAGGTGGGGCAACACCTAGAAGCTCTGCACATAAGACCCGCCAATCTAGAAGCACGGGCAAATCTGAATCGGTAACGAGTAACCCATCAATCGGCAACCCGGACAGCATCCCGATATCCTCCAATGTGATGGTCATCTCACTAACAGTGAGGTGGAATGTATGGGTTTCTGGACGCCATCTCTCAATCAACACCTCAAATAAAGCCCATTTATACTGCACCCTCCCGATCAAATGAAGTCCCAAAAACCCAGCCACTGCTAATCTCTCCTGGATAACAGGAGCTATAACATATGGCACAGTCGCACCACGACGAAATGATAAACTCGAAATGTCATGATTTGCCTAAATATATTGAGCTCGGTGGGAGTGATGTAAAGTCAACACAGAAGGGTCAAAAGGCACAAGATCAACAAAACTATCCATATGTTAATCAAAATAATACAAACACAAGTATTATTTTGACAAATCAAATACTCTATAAAGTGTTATTTTCACAAGTGTGTGTTAACAAATCAACACAAACACAAGTATTACTATCAGAAATCAATACTCTAAAAAATACTCACAACACAAAATATCCCCAAATTTTGATTAAAAATAAACCATGCTATAGGAAATACTCAGAAATCAATCAAATACAACCAAAACCCTAACATTTGTTCAAATAAATACTACTTCAATTGAATGAATGGAAAAACTTAGAAAAAAACACCCAAAATTCGTTCAAATTAAACCTAAAATGACCAAATTCAAACTCAAACCTAAACACTAAATTCACAATCACAACTCATTCTAACCTTCAAAAATGGAAATAAAGGGAAGAGAATGAAAACTTACTTATCAATTTTGAAGAATGACGGGTTTTGAATTTGACAAAATGTTCTTCAAAATTTGCAATCTTCTTCCTTTCTTCTTCCTTTCTTCTTTTCTTTTTCTTTCTTCTGTAATATGTAAACTGAAGCCCGAAGGGTGTGGGGTGTCGAGCTTAAACTCGCCAAATCAATTGGCGAGTTTGAATCTCGTTTAAACTCGCCAATTGATTTGGCGAGTTTCATTACCACGTCATTTTCCTTAAAATGCATGAATGAAAAAGAAAAATTTGACAAAAAAATAGAATTCGCCATTCCATTTGGCGAGTTTGAACGGACAAAGGTCAAACTCACTAAATGGTTTAACTGAGTTTTGAAAAAATTGACATCTTGGCTAATAGTTTGAAATGGTTGTTATTTATGGATTTATATTTTGAAAAATGAATATTTTGAGAAAAAAATCCACATGGAAGACAGATCCAAGTTCTGTATTTTTATGTATTATTTCATATAACTGAGTACCACCCACAGCAGCAGCAATGGCAACTCCGAAAGCGCTCTGACATAACTGAGTACCACCCACAGCAGCAGCAATGGCAACTCCGAATCGAAAGCGCTCTGACATAACTGAGTATCACCACAGCAGCAGCAATGGCAACTCCGAAAGCTCTGTGCCAATACAACGCTGTCCTTCACTCTTCACTTTTACCTTTGAGTAACTCGGTGCAAATCCTAGTTCAGAAAGTTTCGTGTGTGAAGTAGCGTAATCTTTAGAAAATACATCCTCGACCTACAAAAAATGCCAGTAAAATAAATATGGACTCAATGCTTGTGCACCCTATATAAATGCCAATAATCAAGCATAACATGGGGAGAATAAATAAATTGGATGCACGTTCACGCAAACAAAGTCATCATAGCTTAGGGGGCGTATTTAGACCAAGCCTATCTGAACTTTGAGTGGTCAAGCTCGGTTATTTGACTTTAAACTGAGCTCAACTTCAACTCAATCAGTTCATTAAGAAACAGTGGCATTGGCAGACCCAGGACCTTTTAAAATGGGTGCACAATTTACCCTATTCAGTCCACCACTGGTCAGAGTCCAGAAATGGTCCCAACTATCCATCCAAGCCTAATAATAGGTGGGTCCAGCGAAACTCTTTGTTGCTCTCATAGGCATATCCATCTGAACATCAGTTCTGCGACTTTAGGAGTTCTCAAAGTTGGAACTGAAGAAATTAACATTTCATACTTCTGCATATCATGAATTAGGTCGAGGTGGCTTGTAGTTTCGGGGCCATAACACCAGAAGGACTCTCTCAGAAGAGGGTGTCTTTTTAAGGAATCTAAGTGAAGTCATGCTTTTCGGCATTCTTCTTCATACTTTTAAGGTATTTCGGCATCAAGTAACTGAAGTAAATTGAAACTGGCACCAGCCTAAAAAATAGAGAAGACTACAAACAAGGAAAGAAAATGAGCAAACTTGATAATGTCAAAGAAATCCGTAAGCGTAGAATATTTTCAAGGATTAACTGACAGTGAGGCTTTGTATTTGCTATTATATGTAAATTACGTAATTTGAAAGCTCTAATCGAACAATATCTACGTACAGTACCAGTGTGTGGCCCCCTGACCATGCCACAATATCCTTGTCAGATAAGCCCATTCAATAGAATATGTCCCTCAAATGTGGCGCACCTACAACCAACAATACCGCAAAACAAATATAACGCTGAACTTAAGTCCAATGTTTGCATGCAATCTTTTGACAGGATAACATAAAGCAGTTTATGTGCTTCGCTATGAAAAAACACAAAGATTGTGATTTAAAGAATTTGAACGAAACTATGTTTATAATGAATTCAGATTGAAGTGACAAAAGAGCCTCTATAAGCAACCGAACCCACTTCTTTGAAGATACGTACGCAATTTTGTTACTCCATCGGTTCCATAAAAAGGAAAAGTCACTTCTCTGGGTTTCATTCAGATTTCCTAAAACTAAAAAAAAAAGGGGGCGGGGGGGAGCTGTATAACATGTAAGACCCATCTTTTTTTTTCTTTTGTGAGTAAACAACAACTATAAAGCCTTAGTCCCAAAACAGTTTGAGTTCAGTTAACATAAACAAGAAAGGAAAATTAAGAAGAAATGAATATTTATTGCTTTAATTATAGACATGCTACTCTTTTTGTGGAAAAAAAAAACTACTAATGAGAGAGACTCTTCTTTTTGAAATGGAGGGAGATTTACTAAGTGATATCCTCTAGCAGGTACATGGCAAAGCCAGAAATTTTGCAAAGGGGTCAAGATTTTTTACAGAAAAAGAATCAAAAACATAGTTACTATTAGGAATATAATATCATAATATTATATTCAAGTATATATTGTTATATATATAAAGACACACGTAAATCTCTCCAAATCAATTATTCTCTCCATAATCAAATACTTTGATTGATCTCTTTCTACCAATAGTCTGATAGTGTAGCTTGGTATATATGGATAGTCAATATTTTATTTACATAGAGATAGTGCACATATGCTAATTAATAGGTTCTAGAATTTTCTCTGGAGTGTATATAATCCCCTTTGTAACCATGCATTATGATTAAGAAACTGAGAAACATTTTCTCGTTTTATGGTATCAGAGCCCTTACATTCTAATACTTAAACCTCTGTCTTTAACCATGGCAGAAGATCCAACCCACAAACAAGGAAGCTCGATGGTTGCTGGGAATAACCATAGCAATACCATCGACACCAAATCCCCTTATTACTCGCACCCTTCGGACCACCTGTGTCCGATCTTTGTCACGCACCTTTGAGTGAAAGCGGAGATGATTATTTCACATGGAGAAGTAATTTTCTTAACGCTCCAAATTCAAAAACAAACAAGGCTTCGTAGATGGATCAATTTCGAAACCCGACGTCAATTCCGGGGACTACCAACCATGGCTTCAATGCAACGCTATCGTTAAGTCATGGATTATCAACTCAATCTCAAAGGAGTTGCAGGCTGGAGTAACACATACCGATACCGCAAATGAGATATGGGCAGACTTTCAAGAAAGGTTTACTCAAGGGATTGCTCCAAGAGTATACGAACTGAAGCGAACCATCGCACTGTTACAGCAAGAAAAGTCAGCCATCTCGACGTATTATGGAAAATTAAAGGGAGTGTGGAACGAGTTGCAAAACTTGCGACCAATACCCATTTGTACATGTGGTGCCGGGGCGTAAGACGCAGTATTGCGCGAAGAAGAAAAGGTCTTTGATTTTTTAATGGGGTTAGATGATGCCTACAAAACTGTTCGCTCACAAATCCTTAGTATAGAACCGCTGCCGGGGCTTGGGAAGGCATATGCAGTTGCGGCTCAAGATGAAAAGCAACGAAAAGTTGCTGCAGCACGACTACCAACCATGGAAGCCACAACTCTGCTGGCCAAAGCCTCTTCAACACGTGAGCGGCGATTTGATCGTCGTGGTGAGCAAGGCAACGAAAGGCGTGAAGGACGTCCCCTATCAGACTCATTGTAATCGAAACAACCACACCAAGGATACTTGCTTCCACCGATTGGATACCCGTCGGGATGGAGGAAACCCAAGCAACGAGGGCCGATTCACATCGACCACAGGAGGAGCACCGCGCCGCCACCTCTTCGTTGCGGCCTACGGCCGATACCAAAGACTATCAAGGCAAGCTTTACTTTCGACCCTAATCTACTGGACAAATACAATGAATCATGGAGATCCCGGGACACCAATCAAACACTTCACACGGCCCCGCCGCAAATATGGCGCCTAATTTTTCCGGTAAGACAAATCATTGGATAATCGACAGCGGGGGCTACAACATGTGCATGTAAAATTGAGTCCATGACAGACATTCATATGAACCCAAATATACCTCCAGTCCAAATTCCCAATGGAGATAATGTACCAGTCCATGCTTTGGGCCGCGTACATCTTGGACATAATTTAAGTCTTGATCAAGTCTTGGGTGTTCTAAATTTTTGATTTAACTTGCTATCAGTTAGTAAATTAACCCGAGACCTTAATTGCATTCTAATATTTGGATCTGATTTTTGTGTGATACATGACTTACCCTCGAGGAAGCCGATTGGAGTGGGTAGAGTGCGGAATGGATTGTATTATTTGGAGCCAACGGAGGCGGGGAAGGCACTTCTCGCAAAAGGAGATGGTACAACAAACTTGTGGCATCGCCGTTTGGGGCATCTTCCGCTGAACCGTCTACCATTTGTTCCAAGTTTATCACTCAAGTTTGATTCCTTAAAATCTTTCTTCTGCGATGCTTGTTGTAGAGCAAAGCAAACTAGATTACCTTTTCCTGTTCGGACTACTAAATCTACAAATGTTTTTGAATTGGTGCATTGTGACATTTGGGGTGCATATCGTACTCCATCCATTTCTGGAGCACATTATTTTCTTACGATCGTAGATGACTATAGTCGAGCTACATGGGTATTCCTCATGAAATTTAAATCTGAAGCAAGGCGTTATCTTTTGCTATTTTTCAATTGGGTTCATACGCAATTTAACTCTAAGATCAAAATTTTTCGCACTGATAATGGCCTTGAATTTGAACATTCTGATCTTTTGGCCTATTACTTTGAAAATGGTATTGACAGACATACAAGTTGCACCGATACACCGCAGCAAAATGGGGTGGTTGAAAGGAAACATCGACACCTCTTGGAAGTCGCTCGTGCCTTACGTTTTCAAGCCAAATTACCAATTAAATTTTGGGGAGAATGCGTCTTAACGGCAGCTTACTTGATCAACCGAACGCCCCTTTCGGTGCTCCAAAATCGAACGCCTTATGAAATGTTGTTTGGTAAATTGCCAAACTATGATCATTTACGATGTTTTGGATGTCTTTGCTATGAACAAGTCAATAACAAACCCCGAGATAAATTTGCATCTCGAAGCAAGCCGGGCATTTTCGTAGGATATCCACATGGGCAAAAGGGGTATCGGATTTATGACTTGGAAAGACGGATAATTTATGTCTCCCGCGATGTTCAATTTTTTGAAGATATATATCCACTTGCAGTTGAATCTAATGCATCGGAAAAGCTACCAGCAACCATTTCACTTGGGCCCCAAGGTGTAATTGGCTCTACAAATGTTCATAACACACCATCAGATTTGATCAGTCCCCAAGCATAATCTCTGAACCACCTTCATCAGAACCCAATGTGTCTGAGCAATCCACAATAAACCCATCTCATGAACCCTTGCCAGAAACCACTGCTACAACCAATGTTTCTGATAATCCACGAATAAGGCGATTACCAAAACACTTGTCAGGATATCAGTTTACTTTGCCACCTTCCCTGCTCCCGTCTTCATCAGATTCGCATTCTTCTCCCCATTCGGCTAACTCAGCGGTATATCCTTTGTCTCATACTATTTCTTATTCCAAATTTTCTAACACTCATAAAGCTTTCTTAGTGGCCATCTCATCCGTCGATGAGCCGACATCCTTTTCTCAGGCCGTGAAACACCAGCCTTTGGAGAGATGCTTTATGGCACGAGAAATTTACGCCTTGGAGGCAAATCGGGCATGGAAGCTTGTTTCATTGCCACCGGGAAAACGTGCCATTGACTCAAAATGGGTGTACAAAGTCAAGTTCAATCTGACGGAACAGGTTGAGAGATATAAGGCGCGCCTAGTTGCACAAAGGATATACTCAAATAGAAGGGGTCGATTTCCATGAGACCTTCGCCCCGGTTGCTAAATTAGTCGCGGTTCGATGTCTCATTCTTTGTTGCTTCGATGCGCGGCCCCAGGGAGCTTCATCAATTAGACGTTAATAACGCTTTTTTGCACGGTGATCTTGAAGAGGAGGTCTATATGAAGATACCCCAAGGATTTGCCAAGCAGGGGGAGCAACGTGTTTGCCATCTTCAAAAATCTCTTTATGGTCTCCGACAAGCTTCTCGTAATTGGTATCATAAATTCACCCATTCATTGCTTGAGGTTGGTTTTATACAATCTCCTTCCGACCACTCTCTGTTTACACTTAATCAACGTGATTGTTTCATCGTCGTTCTCATTTATGTTGATGACGTGATCATTACGGGCACAAATCCCTCGAAAATTTCTTGGTTGAAACGATACTTGGATGACAAGTTCCAAATTAAGGACCTTGGGCGACTCAAATATTTTCTCGGCCTTGAAGTTGCCCGATCTCCTGGTGGTATTGCATTGAGCCAGCGAAAGTACGTACTCGACATCCTAACTGAAAGTGGTCTCACTGGATGTAAACCAGCTAGCACACCCATGGAGCAACATCATAAACTGAATCCGCATATACGGAAAACTCGTGATGATCCAGGCCCATATCGCCGGTTGGTTGGGCGCTTGCTCTATCTTACAATCACACGTCCGTACATAAGTTATGCGGTACATATCTTGAGTCAATTTATGCAAAAGCCACGTCAACCGCATTTCGAGGCGCTTATAAGGGTCCTTCGTTATCTAAAATCGGCGCCCGGCCAAGGTATTTTGTTTCCCTCCCAAAATGTACCTACATTTGCGTGGTTCTTGCGACGCCTTGATTGGGGCAAGTTTGCTCCACCACTCGTCGCTCCACCACTGGTTACATAATTTTCTTGGCTCATCTCCGATCTCGTGGCGATCAAAGAAACAATCGGTAGTCTTCGATCCACGGCAGGCGAATATCGTGCAATGGCTACTACGTCAAGTGAAATTATATGGCTGCTCCGTTTGCTTGCAGACTTAGGAATTCATCACTCTGACCCCGTGTCCTTATTCTGTGACAATCAAGCTGCTCTCCATATTGCAGCCAACCCAGTTTTTCATGAACGTACCAAGCACATCGAGATTGATTGTCACTTTGTTCGTCAACATATTCAATCCAACACTTTGCTTCCGCGTCCAATTTCTTCTCGGGCTCAGTTGGCGGACACTTTTACTAAAGCTCTTGGCGCTGACCGCTTCCATACTTTGCTAAGCAAGTTGGGCATTTCCACATTACATGCTCCAACTTGAGGGGGAGTAAAGACACACGTAAATCTCTCCAAATCAATTATTCTCTCCATAATCAAATACTTTGATTGATCTCTTTCTACCAATAGTCTGATAGTGTAGCTTGGTATATATGGATAGTCAATATTTTATTTACATAGAGATAGTGCACATATGCTAATTAATAGGTTCTAGAATTTTCTCTGGAGTGTATATAATCCCCTTTGTAACCATGCATTATGATTAAGAAACTGAGAAACATTTTCTCGTTTTAATATAGATTAGGAAACACAATCCTTGTATTAGATTAGGAAACACAATCTTTGTATTAGATTGGAATCCTTCTCCTTCTAGGAGATTACCTAGATTAGAATCCTTCTCCTCCTAGGAGATTACCTTTACCTAGATTAGAATCCTTCTCCTCCTAGGAGATTACCTCCTCATTGTAACCCTATAAATATGTACCTCTAATATCATAATCAATTGAGTCATTCAATACAATTCTTCTCTTCCATGTATGATTGACTTCGTCTCTCTCCCTTTATTCTAATAGTTACTACATCCAAATTGTACACAAAAGAGTGCCAAAATAATATTATACTGCAAATTTTACCAAAAGGAGGGGGGTTGACTGAACCCCTTGGCCCTAGGGTGATCTCACCACTGAGCAGGCAGTAAGAATAGCAACAACATTGGAAGTCCTTTCATCAATCAGCGATCATAATCATCATACAAATGAAAATAACGTCAACTGAGTAAGAGCCACACAATGAACACAAAATTATGCAGATAATTTCTAAGGGGTACTGCTGATAATAAGGCATGCACATCCTTGCCATAAAAGGTGGGATCTACAGTCTTTGTTTCGTACCAATCAACAGCTGCCAACTAAGATTGATTTTTTGTCCAAAACTCTTCTTCCTCCATCCGTCCCAAAATAAATGTTGCATTTGACTTGTCAACGTTTTTAAGGAGTGTGCTTTACTGGTTTGTATAGTGATTGTATATCATGATAAAAATACACTAGCATTGTATCCTTGTTTAGAAATGCGACATTTATTTTGGACAGACTAAAAAGGAAAGTGTGACATTTATTATGGGATTAAGGGACCGAAGGAGTATTTCATAGTCCTATCATTACAATTACAATTATGTCTCTCTCCGAATTCAAGATGAATAAAGTCTCAATTTAGTTTAAAAAACATGCATTCCAGGGTAAATGTCCCTGGGCACTAGCTATTCAACACTCGAAATCCAGATATGGAAGAAAGGCTTAGTGTGGGCACTTGATGAGTGTTATTTGTGGATCCTTGATTTACGACTTGACATGGAGGTGAGTTGTTACTTAGGCATAATGTATTAGAACATAATCTATTTCAAGTGCCAAACATATGTTAAGAAAAAACACTAGTTCCATAGCGAAGTGCTTTTAGATGCAACTACCAAAACATGGTGCCCTCCTGTTCCATAACATTAATTTTCAAGAACCATAACTCAATTCTAAATCCTCGTTAAGTTTAACGAGCTTTTGGAAAGTTAGTGTAACAATCTCAAACTCTCACTTTCTATGGATATCTTAAGCTTGTATCCTCCCATGCACAGATTAAGATAAGAGTTGAAAATTTACTAATTCCCTAAATTGTCCCACAGAACATAGGCGTGAATGTTTGAAATTCTAACCAGGTGGTAATATTTCCACTCCATTAATGGGGGGCTCAGAGAAGAACCATTTCAAGGTTAGGACTTGCGACTAATCTTCTTCTTTCTTTTTCTTTTTCTTTTTTTTTTTTTTTTGTGCAATCACATTGCTATATTTATTCTTTTTTTTTTTTGTATGGAAAAAAAAAAAGAATTGTATTAGATTATAGAGAAGACTACAAACAAGGACAAGCAGTCCATCAAAAGACAAAAAAAAAAAAACAGAAGATCAATGGTACAAAACTACAGCAGACCAATGTTGAATCAAGTAATTACAAAGGCAGTCATTTTCCAATGTAGTGCATTATCTTCCTCTTACTACGTCAAGTAGCTCACAATTGAAGGAACATGAACTTCTCTCTGTGATGTTGATTCAACAAGGAGCCAATTAAGTCTATGATCACAAACATAGTATTTTGATAGCCAATTACTACCTTCATAAATATTTCAAAGCATACAATTAAAGCACAAACTTTATGGTTTCCGAAAGGCTGATAAGCCATGTCAAATATTCTTATGAAAAGGGTCAAAATTGACTTTGAATGATCAATCTAAGAACCCTATAGCCGACCAAATTACATAATGCTCTGTCCTATAAAGAGGTCACCTCTAGCCTTTCTTCAGTCAATTTGAACATTTGTCGAATTATTATTTGATAAGAACTTTAATTCTTCCGATATATGTAGCTTATAGTATTTTAATTTAGCTCTCTGCAATTGGAAATTTATGAAGTGTTTGTAACATACAGTATGTCTCAAATTTCATGTATACACATATACCTAAGGGGATTACAAAAAAAAATGTAAAGTAATATCAAAAGAGCTACAAAATTGGAATTTTTCAAAGAGAATTGTGAGTGAGTGTGTGTGTGTGTGTGTGAGAGAGAGAGAGAGAGAGAACGCCAAGCGAAGCATGATAGGGGCACAATTCTTGTTGGAGATGAGAGCGCGGAGATCGCGACGAGCTTTATCAATTTCTTTGAGGTACTCAGTGTCGACAACAGTCAACGCCGCCATTTTCGTTTAGATTTGGTGGATGATCGGAAATGATCGTCGGAACCGGAGAGAGAGAGATTGGGTTTAAATGAAGGAGGGGAGGGAGATAATGAGACGCAGAAGCCAGGAGATTTGGCTTTACCACTAGACCTCTTTTTTGGGGACTACAAGACTTAACTGTTCAGGAAATGAATAACAAGATTTTTTATCCATCGTTGCCGTTAGTCTATAAATGGGGAGAAAAAAGCATGCGCTCAATCTTTGGTCTCTTCACGAATTTGGCACCGCTCGTGCTCACGTGTGGTGCTCCTGCGCTCCAGTCGGCCAAGGAGATTCAAACATGTTCCCCTGTTGGTTGGGAATGGTAGAATCTGTGTGGTGCTCCTGCGCTCCAGCCGGCCAAGGAGATTCAAACACGTTCCCCTGTTGGTTGGGGATGGTAGAATCTGTTTAAATTATGTAGGACCTCATTTTTGTCAAATTAATATCAACCGTAGAACAAAAAAAGGTGAAATATGCGGCAAAATCTCAAACCCACACCAAGGGAAAGAGAAAAATAACAGCAAAATGAACTCTTAAAACGCGGGAAATAACGTTTCATTGGTGAGTCCTTCATTGGTAAGTCTTCAATTTCAACTGTCAGAACCAAACCTGTAGTTTGTCTCAGCAGATCAAGCAAACCCTAAAATCCTACAGCTAAAGATGTTCTTAAATGAACAAAAATAAAAACATTTGTTCTTCCTTGCTTCAATAAAAAAAGAAAAGAAAAAAGAACATTTCTTCTTCCTATCCGCATTAATGTTCACGCAACAAATACAACTATCCCGCGTCGTATAAATGCAACTTCCACTTCTTCTATTATTCATGCCTACGGAACTCAGTCTAGTTCAATGATCAAAGAGAGACGACTATGTTTAGTATCCGTAAAAGCTTCAAGAAGTTCTCCATAGTAGCTCAACTTGGATCCTCCCGTTCT
Organism: Adenophora triphylla var. japonica; assembly: GCA_022495995.1. NCBI lineage: Eukaryota > Viridiplantae > Streptophyta > Magnoliopsida > Asterales > Campanulaceae > Adenophora > Adenophora triphylla. The sequence goes on along the minus strand of JAFEMH010005041.1, from coordinate 127,982 downwards.
TTGAATCTATTAGATGGTACTTCTCGTTAATCCTTTTGTTGTTTACAACATCTGACAAACTTATATCAACGTACCCCAACGTTTCCTGATTTATCCACACGACAAAAACAATTAACAAGGCAGTTGGTGATAATCGATAAACACTAGAATATTGTTAGGAAAGACTGCAGTATTGATAGGAAGAAAAACAACAGTAAAGAACGCAAGAATTGTCAACTCAAGTTTGTCAAGGAATTGATTACAATGAAAGGCGCTGCCAAGCCAGGATTTTCACTGCTAATATGTTAGGAAGAAAAACATCTCACTTCTAATTTTAACTTGTCCCAACAAAACATGTCCCATTCCAAAACTTAACCTAGAAACTGTCATTATTTTTCCAAGCTATTTATCGGGCTACCAAACGAGCTAAAGGAAAAATTTAAGAGTAAAGGTCTAGTAATAAAAAGTTTTGATTTTTTTACATGGGACTTTCTTTGGTACGCAGGAAATGTAAAATATCTTACCTTGGGATGCAACCTGCCAATCCTCGAAGAAGTGCTAAAAACTTCCACATGCATTCTTTCATTTATTGGAGGCTCTTCGAGCATGAAGGTGAACTCCTCGTCCCACCTTGGATCTCTGTTCTTCTTCACATGCTGTATAATTATTGTCATAAAATATTGTTCGTTAGAAGGTTTTTTTTTTTTTTTTTTTTGGGGGGGGATATGGGAACATATGTCGATCCTCTTTTTTTTTTTTTTTTTTTTTTTTTTTTAAGTTTATTTGAAGATTTTTCTCAAACTGTCACTTTAAATATGTACCAAATTGTCATAGTTGAAAAGGTATTTACCAAAATGTGTCAGTTTATAAAAGACGCAGTTGAGAAAGAAATCACTAAATGAATGGCCTTCATTAGGGAGAATGAAAAAAGGGCTAACCGGTAAATTCACACAATACCTTAGTTTTTCTCTCTTCCCCTTTGAGAATGATCCGAACACCTGGATTTGTGTGGTGTTTTCCTTCAACATCTTGAGCTTCATGAACTCTAACGACAAGCAAGCCTCCCCCGGCTGGTGTTCCTTCGGGAGCTTTTTCCACAGTACTTGAGTCTTCAAAACTTGGCAAATCTTCCTCCTTAAATGGCTTGTAAATCAACTCTACCTCAAGCTGTCCTCGTGACTTTTCGTTTTGCGTATCATTCGGGTCCATGTTCTTTAGAAGATCGAGAGTAATAACCTTGGGCTCATCAGCAGTAAGTTCCTTCAATGGAACGACGTTCATACCCATCTTGTCGTGTTTACCAACCTAAGGAAAGGGATGTATGAATCATGTATAAAATTCAGTTCCATCCCTAAATGAGAGTTCATTTTTCAAAAAAAAATGACACTAAAGTAATACTATGTCCTAATATAAGGTTATTACTTTCCTTTTTGGTATGTCCCGAAATAAGGTTCACACTTTGCTTTATTCCCAAAGTGGCAAATTATGAATAGTGTTTTGGACAAATATGTCCTTATAAAATTTATAGAATTGCAAAAAAAAAAACAAAAAAAAAAAAAAAACGCTAGGGGCATGAATAGTGTTTTGGACAAATATGTTCTCATAAAATTAATAGTGTTTAGCCATTTTGTATTGTTTCCTTAATAAGATTGCAAAGTCAAACTATGAACCTTATATTGGGACGGAGGGAGTGTATTTTCTAGTGAAGTTATTATTATTAACTATATGTCGTAGTTTGCACTTGCAATGACATAGTGCGCTCACTAAGGGCATTTATGTATATATGCTACAGCATAAAAGCCAACATCCTTAACTTGCTTGAACAGCTAAAATTTGGACACTCATTTAAGGACGGAGGGGGTATTGTTTTTGTTTTATTTTTTATTATAGGACCATGGGAAAGGATTCTGAGACATTACGGTTAATAAACCCGCATTAAGGTTAAGATGTGAAGCTCGCAGCTTAAAAGTGCACGTAAAGTCCTCTCAAAATGTGATAAGTACACTAACCTGCTCCCAGTCATAAACATTAAACTCGACAGCTTGGGATTCTGGATCCTTAACTACCATATTGAACTCCTCGTTCCATTCGGGGTTCAAATTCTTATGCTTCACCGTCGTCTTCTTTGATGGAGCCTTATCATCAGTGAGCTTTACTTTTACATAAGGGTCCGAGGCACCCATTAAATCTTTCTTTTTCAGCTTCATTGCCTTCAAAACTTTCACGTGGAGGATTCCTACGGGCTTCCTCAGGGCCCTGATATTTAAGTGAAATAATTTCATAAAAATCTAATTTATTGGTCAGTGTACGAGAATTCATAACAAATGGCATGAAAGAAATATACTTAGTTGGGTCCAAAATAGGCACTTCTAGAGTTCTAGGCCAGAGATACATGTTGGCAACTTGATCTTTGATAGTTTCCTGCACAAATAAAGCTTTCAAGATTATTATATATCTACAGAAAGAAAAAAAAAACTAACAATATTCAGGAGATCAATGCACGAATGAAATCATAGTTAATGAAATCATAGTGATGCAAAATTGGGCTTGTTTGAGGACTACGCTCAAAAAATTTACCTGGACAAACCTGTAGAGACCAGGAATTGACATGAGGTCAGCTCCCATAAGTTTGAGTCCAAAGTCAACATGGGGCTGCAAAAACAACAAAAAACATGTAACTAGGAGAAGACATTAAGTACAATTTTTATTTTTTTCACAATGATAAAAATGCAGACACCTGTAATTGACGCAGCAACTAACCAACTCTTTTCAAGGTAGCAAGAAAATGCTAGATGCAGAGGCGAAGCCAGAATTTTTTAGAAGGGGTCAAGATTGATTGGGAAAAATTATACGTCTGGGGTCAAGATTGATTGAGAAAAATTATACGTATCATATAGAAATTTGTAATAAAAGGGTTCAAAATGATATCATAGTACAAAACTTTTATCGAAATAGACAAAATAATATTTTTAGTGTCCTTTTCCAAAATGTAGAGGTACTAAAATGACATTTCCCAAAACTCAAGGGAATCGAAATAGACAAAAAAAATTAAGTGTCCTTTTCTAAAATATAAAGGTACAAAAATGACATTTTCCAAAAGTCAAGGGAGTCCAAAATAGAATAGGCTCCTTCCTTCCCAATGTAGTAGTCTCCTAATCATAGTTGTTAAAGGCGAGAAGCGAGAAGCGGGCGAATGGTACCGAAGCGAGGCGAAAAGCGAGGCGAGAAGCGAGCGACAAAAAAGCGAGCAAAAATAACTATTAGGCAATAATAGAATTTTGAAACAACATTATTAGGCAAAGGCAAAAATAACTAGCTAGCCAACAATTTTTAATTAAAAAAGATAATAAACAAACACCTATATAAATGAAAATGACTGAAAAAGAAGGAAAATATGACTGAACAAGGAATATAACAATTTTTGTTTGTATATGTATGTTTTTAAAGTAATAAACACACAACTACACAAGTATAATAAATGAAAATGACTGAACAAGGAATATAACAATTTTTGTTTGTATATGTATGTTTGTTAATAAAAAAATAATATAAAACAGGTATAGAAAAGAGTCAAAAATTGGAAAAAAAAGTCAAAATTAGACGAAAGTAAACAGGAAAATAACATTGGGAGTAGAAAAGTGCTTTAAAAAAAAAGCGACGCTTTTTTCTTTACGCTTTTTTCAAAGAAGCGTCCGCTTTTCTGAAAAAGGCGAACAACGCCCGCTTCGATGGCAGAGAAGCGACGAACCCGAAAAGCGACAAAAAAAGTGAGGCAGGCGACGCTTTTAACAACTATGCTCCTAATCCATTTCGGACGGTCCAAAAGAATAATCCCATTTCCTTTTTGGCACCGAGGGCCTACAGTTGATGTGTTAAGATTGTAGCAAACTAGGAGTGTATTAGGCTAAAAGAAGAGGAAGAAGTCCAATAGGAGTGATTTTTGGTTGGCACGACCGCGCGTTGTAGCTCGTACGGTCGTGCGTCAGAAAAGCAAAAATCAAGTTTTGTGCTTAGCACGATCGTGCTGAAATACAAGCACGACTGTGCTGACGGCAGACCTGGATTTTCTAATTTGCACCGGATTTCTTTTCTTGGAGAGTAATTTAATTCTTCTAGGGCTTTGTTTTTCATCCTATAAATACCAAAGTGGCAGCCACACATACATTGTAACACCATAATATTATTAAGAATAATATAGGCTTGGTAGCGCCCCCGGATTAGTTGATTTGTTCGATGAACCGGGTTAACAAATCGTGTTCTTGTTTGTGTGATTCGTTTTGTGTTCGCGTGTGTTCTTGTATCTTGATTGCTTTGGGGCCAGTATCCCAACATGATGGACACCAACTTGACTGCCAACTCATTACCAAAACAAAACTGCAAATGGAAATAAGAATTTCACCTTCTCCATGAGTGATACGTAGATTTTTGCAAAACACGGGAAGCTAGGAACCAGTGGCTTTAAGGTTATACGAGGTGCAGCAAAGATTTGCAAATCAACTACCTGAAACACTTCAAATGAAAACGTGTTTATTATTCAGAAAAAGAAGCACAAAATTTTCCATGTACTGGACCGTGGTAAAAATTGTTGTTAGCACTAGACAAAGCATATAACCTGAACAGCTGCCTTCAGCCCAAATGCTTTAACAGAGACTGTCACGTTAGGATTTCCAGCCCATTTGAAGGATGGTTCCATAATCAGTTCCTTCTCATCAGTAACATAGACTTTCATCCCTGAGAATATAAAATAGTCGACATCAAGCGAAAGTTTAGGGTAAAGATACTTCACTTTTAATATCGTATTATTAACAAACCAAACTAAGAAGACAAAGAACTGCAATGGATGGCCATAACCACAATAATAGAGAATCCCGTATTTAATTAGATATTCACTATCATACCAAAGATTTAGATCAAAATAATTACTGAGATAAACATCCTGCACAATTCAAATAGACCATGCCCCACACAAAATCAAATCTGAACTAGAAAGAAATAACTAAAGTAGATAGTAGAATGAAAGTAATAAAAATTTGAAGACATAACTTTTGAATGTCTGATCCCTTCTGCCCATTACACTTGAGGGAAGAAACAAAAAAAAAAAAATAACCACCTTTGAGCAGATTTCTTGGGTATAGCTTTAAAAATGTTTTGCAAATGGAAATGTGTTGCAATGTAGCTTTCTTGAGTTAATGACCTTACTGCTAACTCTTGTGCACCTTTCGAGTTTTGTAAATAGCAACCAGCTTCATAACCTACTTGAAGCTGCTACTTTTGACCCGTGTTTAAACTGGAGCCAATTAACCACCCCCCCCAGGGAGGGGTTATGACACTGAACATCCACCCCCTATGTGTTAAAACCTGATTGGTGCGCCCACCAGATAATTTCTCACTTAAAAGGACGATTCCACATATTTCTCTTTGTCCTCATATTTGTTACTTGTGAACTCTACTACTCTTTGCCAAAGAGCTCTAGCTCAAGCGGCATCCGATGTCCCTTTCCATACGAGTAGTCAAGGGTTCAAACCCCCACCAAATGCATTTGACACATATCTTCCTCTCTTTCTCACTTTCTTAATTCTTCCGTTACTTTCTGGCATTACCATCTCCAGTTAGAACCATTCCCAGATACATAGTGATTAAACTCAAAAACATCGACAGAAACAATTGGGATCCTAGCCTTCTTTCCCAAAGATTTAGCAAGAAGAGCCAGTAATTACATGTGTGATATAATCAGATGTAGTTCCTGATCATCTTCAGATTTATTTGAAAAATTTAGCTATAGTGCCAGTATTAACAAGATCTCAAACAAGCATTCCGTTGAAAGACACAAAGAACAGAAAATCTTAAGGTCAAAAATGGTATAAGTTCATCACCTTGAAAAGTAGGTGGCAGAGACCCTAGAGTAAGTGTATCAAATTCAACTGATTCGATTTTATACTTCGGAATTTGTTCAGCAATAATGGGCTTGGCAATATTCTTCGCAGTCTTGCAAATTGCCTGAGAAAGAAAATGAGGAAATGTTAGCCTCATATACTCATTACAAATTTCAACAAATTAACCAGCCAAAAAGATTGACGGTGATACCTAGATTACCTTATCCAGGTAAGGCCACATACATTGTATGAACTTATTGAGCCAGTCAACCTGCAATAAAAAATATTAAAAAATGATATATGAGAACAAAATGTAGAGAGAACTAGTATGTAGAGCAGAAATAGGAGGTGTAAATACATACTCGGTCATAATCTGGGCTTTTCACCCACGGGGGTATCTCAGGAAGTAACTTCAGCAAACTTTCCGAGTCTTGTTCAACCAAGGAGCGAATAACAGGATCCTGGTCAAGAAATATCCCAGACAAGTAAATTTAAACCCAAAAGTACAGAAATGTTCAACGCTTAAATCACCGAAGCATGCAATATTTTGTATTAATCTACATTCTTTATCATAATGTTGTTCTTTTTTCTTTCCAGTAAGTGCATTACTGTGAAAAAAAAAAAAAAAGATGGATGCAGATTATAGTATCTCAGCCCTTTCTTATATCTAAAGATCGCATATATAGCATGCTTGTAAACATTATCAAACTCATGGTTCTCTGAATGTACTATTATCCAGTCATCCCCTGTATCACAAAGCTCTAACAGCGTGTAACTGAGATTGCGAACATCACATCATAGCACAAAAGCCATCATTGATATAGACAATACAGCTCAGCTCAGCTCAGCTCAACGCAACTCTTTCTTAGACCCAACTACTTGGATCAGCTACATGATTATTTTTCTGTCATTCAACTTGATCCAAAGTACGGACACCACAAACACATTACTCAATCATAACTTTCTCAATTACTATTGTTCATGTCAGTTTTGGTCTTCCCTTCACCTACTCCTAATCTGGTTAATGTTGATAGATTCACATTCCTGAAGGATGCACTACGAGGTCATACTAATGGTATGGAATGATTCAGAAGCAGTTATCAACCAGTCACTGGAACCATCATTCCTGCTTTTGTTATCTTGCTTCTTGCTATCCTCCAATATCTATAACGCTCTCACTCTATCCATATGAAGATTCAACCTACTTAACAAGGACGTATTCCCTCCACCCCATGAAGATGTTCTCATTTGCAAGTTTTGTTTGTCCCAAAAAGATAGTCCAATTTCTAATATTGTTTGGTTAAAATCATTGAACTTTCTAAAGTGTCACCAATGAAGAAGGGGGGGAGAGGAGGGGATAAGAGTCAACCAAGGAAGAAGGGGGAGTAATGGAGTAATAAGTACACCTCATTAAGGGTAGTAATTGGAATGAAAATAGGTTGTTATAATGTTTGAATAGTCAAATGGGACTATCATTATGGGACGGAGTGAGTAATAAAAATTTGAGTGTATAGACAACCGAGTCAACTAACATCTAAAGCAACTATAGTAAAGCTGCCCGGATAGTTGATATCACGAGTAGCACTTTGTCTGCATATGACCACATCTTAGGCACAAGCCAAGTTGCACCATGTGCACAACATGCCCCAGTTCCAATTCTACATTTGTAATTGGTGTAACAAAATCCAAGCGTAGGGCTGGACCCAAGACCTTCAAAAAAAAAAAAAAAAAAGATCTTCAACATTATTCAAGTTACCAAATGCCATCCAACAACAACAACAAAACCTTAGTCCCAAAACGTTCAACATTATTTCAAGTCACCAACTCTCCAAAAGCTTAAATCAGGCTTTACAGGGTATAATGTGCTTTATATAGGTTGGTCATAATCACAGAAACATCACTTGACATATTCACTTGCACCATTATGATCATTATTCCACCATCATCTATTTGGCCCCAAAAGCTCACATACATTGCAAAGACATTACTCATATCTAATGCTTCTCTAATTCTTACATTCCTCATTTCTATAACTCTTGAAGCATAACCTGTCCATCCTAGATATAGAGTCGTGGAATTAGTTTTGGAAGATAAAAGTAGATCATTATGGTCTTTGTCATGCATATTTTAAATGTAGTGACTCATAGAAGAGATTATTTTGAAATTGCCTCAGATGAAAAGCATTAAAATCCTCAAGTGACATGGGATGTTTATGACCCCATGAAATTGGTTTACCCAGTCTAAATTTTTTGTCTGCCGAAATTAACAGCAGCACTGCCGCCTGAACCACATAAACAACACACACCATGGACTGGCAACTGAAATACTTCGACTACTAGCTGGTTAATACAATGTGTCAAATCAAAGAATGCTTCATCGACTAGCCATTAGGGATCACTTGCACTCACTCACAGTCTACTCATAAGCTAGTTGCTTATATTATTTACAATGCAATGACACCCGAAGCACCACAATATCCAGAATCCATAACACATTTTTGATAGTCTATAACTATTCTTATTTGGCATAATATTGCATGGAAAGAAAGTAATCCATACAAAAAGCACCATGCTTAAAGTCAAACGAGATAAAAAGTATGTCTACTACTTACTAAATCCACGAATCCTCATAAGGTACAAAACACTATGCATCACCTGATAAACCACTAACTCACAAGGTACAAAACACATACCATTCAATTAGCAAATTAAAAATTGTTAAATTCCAACTTCCTTAACCACATCAAGTCAATGAGACAAAGAACTGAATAAGACGATGTAAAAACTGAACAAAAGAAAAAACAGGCACACATAGTGGTGGAGGGAGAGAGGGAGGGAGAGAGGGAGAGAGAGAGAGACCTTAACATCTGTTGGTTGGAAGTAGATGAAGAAAAAATATCCAATCGCAAGGCCAGCAGAAATCCCAACTCCAAATCCAGTAAAACCCAATATAATACTCAGAAAACCCATCTTCCTCCTCCTCCCAAGAAACCCAAAAATCAAACCTAAACCCTCAGAAATCAAAATCAAGAAAACTGATCTCCAACTCTTTCCTTCACCAACAATCTTTCTTTCTCTCAAATCTCAACTTCTAGTCAACCCCATTTCATATCTCCTTGAATTCTCCTCAAATCAGCAACTATCCATTAAATTATTGCTAAAATTACTTGGATAAAGAAGTCCCACAAAAAGTTTCAATCACCCGGGCGAACCGGACCCGGCTATAAGAACAATATTAGTATTATATTCTCCATGATCGACGGACAAAGCAAGATTTGGCGAGCTTGTGTTGGGAGCGAGAGTGATAAACCAGTAAAAAATTCCTTCATTCAACTGTGTGATAGATTTGGTAATTTTCTTGAAGTAAAGATTGGGTATTTTCTTGACAGGAGCACGAATTCTTAAGTTGTGTCAGGTCAATTAATTTGGGTTGCCTTGCCCCCGGTTTGGGTTAGGACTTAGGAGGGCCTCTTTTGACGTGTTAGAAAGGTCAAGGGTGTGATGTGTGGAAAATTCGACAGTCGGACCAATGGGGTAAAAATATAAGAGCTGGTCTCCCATGAGAACAGTTATATCCGTCTCATGAATGAGATGGGTCGAAATGACCCGAAGCCCGGACACATCTCGTGTGAGTTCACACGAGACACATCTCGTGTGAACTCACACGAGATGTGTCTCGTGTAAACTCACACGAGATGTGTCTCGTGTATATAGGAAAAAATACTATTACTTTTCTGTATATATGTATTACTTTAATGTATTCAAACTATTACTTTATATGCATACAATTATTACATTATGTTATGGTAACTATTACTTTTCACAAGGCTGTTGACTGGACTGGACCAAGGCATGGAATGACTTGGGCGAGCGCTGATACACCTTGGCGCGGGTCATAGATCCGACCCGTCTCATGAATGAGACGGATATTCATGTTCTCACATGAGTTTTTGTCAAAATATAATCACTCCCTCTTGTCCGAATTAGAATTTTCTCTCTTGTAATAACGAAGATTAAAAAATTTACAATCTTTTACATTCACAAGAGATAATTAAAGTGAGAATTTATTGAAAACAATAAATTGAGTGGCCAAAAAAATTTGATAAGAAGGAAATGTATGTTAAATCTCACAATTTTTTTCCCTAACAACTGAACAAAAGCCATCAAAAACTACTATTAATCCAATAAATAATACTCCCTCCTTCCCACGTGAATGCAAACTTATTTCTATTTTGGTCCGTCCCACGTAAATGCAAACTTCCCAAAATGGCAAAGAATATTCACTATTCCACTCACTCATTCTCTCTCCTACTTCACTTATCACTCACAATATTCTCTTTCTCCTCACTATTCCTCTCACTCATTCTCTCGCCTATTTAATTTTTCATACTCACAACATTTAACTTTTTCTCTTTCTTACATCACTTTTCTTTAATTTTCACACCCAAAAAATTAGTCCACATTCACGTGAAACGGAGGGAGTAGATCTCTATTAAAATGTGGTTATGCTGTTTCTCACAGTTTTGGGTCTATCTATTGGTTTCATTTCAATTGGACTAAAACGACACTTCTGTTTAGTCTACCTTTCATCTATCATATTTGGACTTGCCTATAAGGGTTTCATTTTTATTTTTTTATTTTTTTATTTTTGATACCCAGTTCAGCTTCGGACTAATTCTGGACCATAGGTACCGGCCCCATAGTATGCTGGTAGAGGTAAATCGCGGGATGTGCCCTATGCAGCCAGGGTGGCAGTACCCCTTATACTCCAGAGCCCCAAGGGAGCCCTCCTACAAGGCATTTACATCACTTCCAGCTGCTCTTGCCGAGGTAATTACATCACTCTTACAACACCAATTGGCTGCTCCAGCTGCTCCTGCCAAGATTTGAACTCTCCATACTGAGGATACAAGCCCAGCAATGCTGCTTTCTTAACTGCACGGATGTGCCCCGAGAGACTCCAAAGGACCCTGAACCAAGGTAGGAATTAAACCACAGAAACTCTCCTTGAGGGGAATCGAACCGGTGACCTCCCCTTCGGGAGGCCACCAATATACCATTGGGCCAAGGCCACTTTGGTTGCCTATAAAGGTTTCATCCGGCTCTGGATCTCGGTGTCCGATCGGCCAAAGTTCTACTCCCTCTACCATTGTATTATCCTAACAAACATAATTTTTCTATTTTCAGATATATTTTTGTACTACACAGTTCTGGTTCTATTTATTTCTCTCTATTCGGTGTACTTCACTCTCGTTCTTTCACTCTCGTTCTATAGAGTGTTGTTTTACTAAAGAAATACTCTCTCCGTCCCAATAATAAGTGTTTCATCCTTTTGGGTGGGCACGTAAATTATAGAAATGGAAGGAAAAAAAAATGTTGTGAATGTAATTTGAAAATAGAAGAGAGAATTAGTGGAGGGAATAGTAAATTATAATGGTGTTGTGAGTGTTAAAATAATGTAGGAGAGAGAATGAGTGGAGGAAATAATAAAGATTCTTTGCCAAAAAAGGAAATGTGAAGCTTCTAACGGGACGCCCTTTTGGGTAATTAGTGAAGTTTTTATTGGGACGGAGGGAGTATAATTTATACTCCCTCCGTCCCAATAGTAGCTTCCCATTTTGCCATTTTGGGTGTCCCGTTAATAGCTTCCACTTTCCTTTTTTGGCAAAGGAATTTTTACTATTCCCTCCACTCATTCTCTCTCCTACATTATTTTAATACTCACAACACCATTATAATTTACTATTCCCTTCACTCATTTTCTCTCCTATTTTCAAATTACACTCACAATATTTTTTCTTCCCACCCATTTTATTAATTTGCGTGCAAGACATTTTTTGGACAGCTCTTATTGGGACGGAGGGAGTATTTTCTACAGTTTACATTTTTCATTCAACTACTCTCTTCTCTATCAAGTGCATGACTGGTATTACACAGATAGATTGATGACAATCATGGTCTGATGTAGACTATGGTTCCTTTGAGTTTCTTGGGTAGATATTTGGGGTTAGAGATCCCATGACAAGACATGTAATGTTAATCCTTTATATGATTCGAGAAACTTAATACTCCCTCCGACCCGATTGGATTGAAGTTTCTCAAAATGAGATCGGTGCGGGAATCAAGAAAAGTGATATAAAAAAGAGAAAAAAGGTTAAATGTTGTGAGTATAAAAAATTAAATAGGAGAGAGAATGAGTGGGAGGAATAGTTAGGAGAAAAAATGTTGTGAGTGAAAAAGTAAAATAGGAGAGAGAATGAGTGGGGTAGAAAGAGTATAAAAATAATAAAAACTTTCATTTTTAAAATTGAGACATTTTAAATAGGACGCCCAAAAAGAAAAGTTGAGACACTTCAGCCGGAAAAGAGGGAGTATATCATGAAGATACAGATGAAAACATTTAGATAAGGCTTCCAACTTTGATATTCATATGAAATTTTGTTGTTATCGCCACTATCATTATCATTAGATCCTAATGGCATCATATCATTATCATTAGATCCTAATGGCATTACAAGAGTGATTGAAAATGATATGAGTTTAATTAGAGTGGATAAAAGTATGGTAATGAAGAGGCAGGAGTGGAGGCAAAAATCCATGTGAGGGGTTGATTTTTTTATTTTTTATTTTTAATTTTAATTATTATTTTTAATTATTATTTTTTTTATTATATATATATTTTTTTATTATTATTATTATTATTTTAATTTTTTTTCCACGATGACCTATGAGGATTCATGTTAGCCGATCTCAAATTATTTTGAAACTAAGGCTTTATTGTTGTTGTTGTATAATGACATGAGAAAAAGGAAATGATTAGAGTTAATCTTAATGGTGTGGCTCACGCCATTAATAACTCAAGTAGTATGCAGTTGTCTAATTAAGCTCACCCCAAGCTAATCCATGAACATGGTACACCCATTCTTTATCGACCATCTTATTCCCATTCTATACTTTACTAACAAAAACTGTTGGAAAATAATGTGTTTTGAAGGAAATTAATGGTTTAATTTTTAAAGGGTAATTTTGTCAAATTATTCAAGTGGGTTTGTGGTTGTGAAATAAAATATTTAATTGTCCAAAATGGCTTTTGGATATATTAAATATATTGGTTTTGATTTTTACTGGGGTGCTCGGCCGAGCAGAGTGTTAACTCGGCCGAGCACAGCATGGCAGAAAATAAAGTTTCTGGAAAAGCCATGCTCGGCCGAGGCATATGTCTTGCTCGGCCGAGCAGAGTCTTGCTCGGCCGAAAGGTGCTATAAGACTCTACTGAGCAGATCCCGGCGTAAATTTAACAACAATATTAAATGCAAAAAACTGAAATAAAAATCATTATGGCTAATGATTTTGGTTTGATGGTGGTTTAATATTCGTAATAAAGTTGTTTATTACATTTTATTACTTAATTAAATCATTGATTTTCAGTTTTTTCTTGGTTGGTTTGAAATCTTTAAATAGTTGTTTGTTAACAACATTTGAGATGACTTACTTTTACAAACAACTTGAAAAAACCCAACAGAGAAAAAGCACTTGATTTTTCTGAATTCCTCCTCCATATTCTTTGGTGCATATTGTTATCATCTTCCTTGGCCTCCTCTATTGCATATACAAAGAAGAGGTGATCTAGTCTAAGCGCAATTCAACTCGCCGGGAACTTAGGTGCAAAGTGCCTCCGGTCCGCACGTTCTATCCTGGGAGACAAGCGATCCAAGAAAAACTCAAGCACACTCGGTGAGGGATCGAATATGTCTTAAGGAGACAGTGATTTCATTGGGCTCGTGCAGCAAATTCAAGAACTTCTCCTTTTTATTTTTCTGTTTTTTATCAATTTATTGTGTATTATTTTTCTGTAATTGTACTCCATTGTGCTATAATCTTAAGACATATCCTAATTGAGGGAGTGTCGATTACAGTTTGAAAAACAGGAAATTTAACTTGGTTGTTGTGTTTCAGATGGCGACGAACAACAACAACGTGGAGACCCAAGTTGGACCCCAAGCGGAACCCCAAACTAATTCCCAAACTGGAAACGGAAGTGGCTCTGAGACTGTGATTAGGGCTGTGAACGAGTCGAGTTCGAACGAGTTTTCTGTGTTCGAGCTCGAGCTCGTTTATTTCTTCTCGAGTTCGAGTTTTTCTCGAGTTCGAGTTCGAGTTCAATCGGTGGTTCGAACTCGAGCTCGATCGAGTTCGAGTTGTTCGCGAGCTACTCGCGAGCTTCTCGAGTCGATCTCGATTTCGAGCTTAAACGATCCGAGTTCGAGTTTGATCTTTTTTGGAAACAAATTTTCGAGCTTAACGAGTTTATTTCGAGTTCGAGCTTAACGAGTTTATTTCGAGTTCGAGCTTAACGAGCTTATTTCGAGTTCGAGCATAACAGTTAATTTTTTAACAGATTTCGTTAACTTTGTATGTAGTATATTATTATTTTTTTCAATTTTTTTTTCAATTTTTTTTTTTGGATAAATAAGACTATTTTAGACCTAAGTTTACTACATACATTTTTTGCAAAAAGTTTTATTAAAAAAGTTATGAATTTTGAAAGAAATAAAACTTAACAGTTTTTTGAAAAAAGTTAACTTTTATTTTTTTCAATTTTTTTTTGGATAAATAAGACTATTTTAGACTTTTGTTTACTACATACAATTTTTGCAAAAAGTTGTATAAAAAAAGTTATGAATTTTGAAAGAAATAAAACTTAATTTTTTTAAAAGAAATGAAAGTATATAAAAGAAAAAAGGGACAGTACCCTTAAAATTACAAAGAGGGGAACAACCAACCTTACTCTTTTAAAAATAAGAGGGGACATTTAGTAGACTAGTAGTAGTAGTGGTAGTAGTAGTAGTAGTGGTGGTAGTGGTAGTAGACTAGTAGTGGTAGTGGTAGTAGTGGTGATAGTGGTAGTAGTGGTGGTACTGATAGTGGTAGTGGTGGTGGTGGTGGTGGTGGTGGTGGTGGTGGTGGTGGTGGTAGTAGTGGTAGTAGTAGTAGTGGTGGTGGTAGTGGTGGTAGTAGTAGTAGTAGTGGTCGTAGTAGTGGTAGTAGTGGTGGTAGTAGTAGTGGTGGTAGTAGTAGTAGTGGTGGTGATAGTGGTGGTAGTAGTAATAATAGTGGTAGTAGTGGTGGTAGTAGCGATAGTAGTGGTAGTAGTGGTGGTGGTAGTATGGTAGTACTTGTAGTGGTAGTAGTGGTGGTGGTAGTGGTGGTAGTAGTAATAGTAGTGGTGGTAGTAGCGGTAGTAGTGGTAGTAGTGGTGGTGGTAGTAATGGTGGTAGTATGGTAGTAGTAGTGGTGGTGGTAGTGGTGGTGGTAGTAGTAATAGTAGTGGTGGTAGTAGTGGTAGTAGTGGTGGTAGTAGTAGTGGTGGTGGTAGTGGTAGTGGTGGTGGTAGTAGTGGTGGTGGTAGTGATGGTAGTGGTAGTGGTAGTGGGGGTGGTAGTGGTGGTAGGGGTAGTGGTGGTAGTGGTGGTGGTGGTGGTGGTAGTAGACTAGTAGTGGTGGTAGTAGTAATAGTAGGGGTAGTAGTAGTGTGGTGGTAGTGGTGGTAGTGGTAGTAGTAGTAGTGGTGGTGGTAGTAGTGGTGGTAGTGGTGGTATTGGTAGTATTGGTAGTAGTGGTAGTGGTAGTGGTGGTAGTAGTAGTAGTAGTGATGGTGGTAGTAGTGGTGGTAGTAGTAGTGGTGGTAGTGGTGGTGGTAGTGGTGGTATACGGAGTATACTTTAATTTGTTTAGTTTTTTTCTAACTTTTTTTATATAACTTTTTGAAAAAACTTTCCCAACTAAAAAAAGTCCAAAACAGTTTTCTTTATCCAAAAAATATATAAAAAATATATATATGTGTATATAAAAACAATGTATAAAATAAAAAATCAAGTTACTGACGAGCTTCACGAGTCGAGTTCGAGTTCGAGCTGATAACAAACAATGAAAAATTCGAGCTTTTATCGAGTTTACCGAGTCGAGTCGAGTTCGAAACGAGCTTTGTCGAGCTAACGAGTCGAGCCTGTTCGACTCGAAAATTTCACGAGCTAAAATTCTTGTTCGAGCTCGAGCTCGAGCTTCAACTCGAGCTCATTCGAGTCGAGTTTTTTCGAGTCGAGCTCGAGTCGAGTTCGAGCAACTCGGTTCGCGTAACAGCCCTAACTGTGATTAATCCTCATACAATTCATATCCCGACCCCTCATCCGGAAAAACCCGAGAAGTTTGTTGGCCACGACTTTAAGCGTTGGCAACAAAAGATGCTTTTCTACCTCACTACCTTGCACTTGGCAAGATATCTGAAAGAAGATATGCCAAAGGTGAGTGAAGGAGAAACCGATGTTACAACCTCGTCGCGGTTGAAACATGGAAGCATGGGGAGTACTTGTGCAGAAATTACGTCCTCAATTCGCTTTCAGATTCTCTCTATAACGTGTTTAATGAGAAGAAAACTGCAAAGGAATTGTGGGGGTCGTTGGACCACAAATATAAAATTGAGGATGCGGGAACAAAGAAGTTCATTGTTGCCCGTTTCCTTGATTTTAAGATGGTGGACAACAAGAGTGTGAAATCTCAAGTGGATGAGTTTCAAACTATTTTGCACGAGATTCATGCCGAAGGTATGGTTATAAGTGAAAGCTTCCAAGTGGCTGCAATCATTGAAAAATTGCCTCCATCTTGGAATGATTTTAAGAACTACCTTAAGCATAAGCGAAAGGAAATGGATGTGGAAGGAATTATCATTCGATTGAGTATTGAAGAGAACAATAGAGTTGCTGAAACCAAGTTTGTTTCTAGTGTGGCTAAGGCCAATGTGGTGGAGCGTGGTGAAAGCTCCAAAGGGAAACGGTTTGGAAAGGGAAAAGGGAAGGTTGTGACAACTTCCAAGAATTCCCACTTGGGACCAAAAGGTGGTGTTTCCAAGAAGAAGTTCGAAGGAACTTGTTATAATTGTGGCGGTCAAGGCCACAAGGCTCATGCTTGCAAGTTGCCTAAGAAGGCTCGTGAGGCCAACATGGTGGAAGGCGTTGCTAGAGACATGTCCGAGATGCACCTCGCAGCTGTGATTTCCGAGGTGAATTTGGTGGGTTCAAACCCAAATCAATGGTGGATTGACACCGGCGCTACTAGACATGCGTGCTCCAATAGAGACATGTTTAGTGCTTTTGTTGCTAAGGATGGCGAGAAGCTATTCATGGGAAATTCAGCCACCTCCGAGATCAAAGGAGAAGGAAAAGTGGTTTTGAAGATGACATCCGGGAAGGAGTTGACTCTCAACAACGTGTTTTATGTGCCCGATATCCGGAAGAACTTGGTGTCCGGATCGCTTTTGATAAAGCATGGATTTCTCAGACAGGTTTGAGTCCAATGTAGTCACTTTGTCTAAGAGTGGTATGTTTGTAGGCAAAGGTTATGTCAATGATGGACTGTTTAAGCTAAGTGTAATGGTTGTGAAAGCGAAAGCTAATGAAATGAATATCTCTTCTGTTTACTTGCTTGAGTCATCTAATTTGTGGCATGGTAGACTTGGTCATGTTAATTTTGATTCTATATGTCGTTTGACAAAAGCAAATTCTATTCCAAAGTTTAAAGTTGATTGTAAACAAAAATGTGAAATTTGTGTAGAAGCAAAATTAACAAGAAAGTCATTCCCATCCGTTGAAAGACATAGTGACCACTTGAATTGGTTCACACGGACTTATGTGACTTTAAATCAACACAATCACGGGGCGGCAATAAGTACTTCATGACTTTTGTAGATGATGGCACAAAGTATTGCTATGTGTATCTTCTAAAAAGTAAAGATGAAGCTATAGAGAAGTTTACTCTATATAAAAATGAAGTTGAGAATCAATTAAACCGGAAAATTAAGGTGCTAAAAAGTGATAAAGGTGGTGAATATGATTCTCCATTTGAAGCAATTTGTGCTCAAAGTGGAATTAAACATATTACCTCGGCACCTTATACACCCCAACAAAACGGTGTTGCCGAAAGGAAAAATCGGACATTGAAAGAAATGATGAATGCCATGTTATTGAGTTCGGGATTACCGGATAACATGCTGGGGAAGCCGTGTTGTCGGCTAACTACGTGTTAAACAAAATACCCCGAAAGAAACAAGACAAAACTCCTTATGAACTATGGCATGGAAGAATGCCAAGTTATAAACACTTGAAAGTGTGGGGGTGTCTTGCAAAGGTAGCCATACCTCCTCCTAAAAAGGTGAAAATTGGACCAAAAACCGTTGATTGCATATTCATTGGATATGCACATAATGTAGTGCTTATAGATTTCTTGTGTATGAGTCGAAAATTGATGCTATACACAAAAATACTATAATGGAATCTGTGAACGTATCGTTCTTTGAGAATATATTCCCGTGTAAGTCAAGAAATGAGGCAAGCTCATCGACTAGGGTAATAGATTCAATAGAAGACGAACATGTTCAAGATGAAAGAGAAGAAGAAGAGGTAGAACCTCGACGGAGCAAAAGAGCTAGGATTGAAAAATCCTATGGTTCGGACTTTCTAACCTATATGGTAGAAAGCGAACCACAAAGTTACAAAGAAGCCGTTAGCTCTTTGGAAGGACCTTTGTGGAAGGAAGCAATTAAAAGTGAAATTGATTCCATTTTGCAAAATCACACATGGGAACTAGTGGACCTTCCTCCGGGAAGTAAAACACTAGGATATAGGTGGATTTTCAAAAGAAAAATGAAAGCGGACGGAACAATTGATAAGTACAAGGCCCGACTTGTAATTAAAGGTTACAAACAGAAAGAAGGCCTAGACTATTTTGACACCTATTCTCCTGTTACGAGAATAACGTCAATAAGAGTTGTACTTGCAATTGTCGCATTGAGAAATCTTGAAATACATCAAATGGATGTAAAAACAGCCTTTCTAAATGGAGATTTAGAAGAGGATATTTACATGGAACAACCCGAGGGGTTTGTTGCACATGGACAAGAAAAGAAGGTGTGCAAATTAGTAAAGTCATTATATGGCTTGAAACAAGCACCAAAACAGTGGCATCAGAAATTTGATAATGCTATGATGCAAAGTGGATTTAAGATAAGTGAGTGTGACAAATGTGTCTATACTAAAACCACGTAAAATGGCTATGTCATTTTGTGTCTTTATGTAGACGACATGCTTATCATAGGGAGTTGTGATAAGATGATCAAATCCACGAAAGACATGTTGAATTCAAAATTTGACATGAAAGATATGGGACTTGCGGATGTAATCCTTGGAGTTAAAATTTCTAGAATATCCAATGGACTTGTGTTAAGTCAATCTCATTATGTGGATAAAATTCTTGAGAAATTTAGCAAGGATGACAATGGAATAGCGAGTACTCCAATCGACCCGAATCTTCATCTATCAAAGAATAGAGATGAACCGGTGTCTCAATTAGAGTATTCGAGAGTTATTGGAAGTCTAATGTACTTGATGAGTTGTACTAGGCCGGATATTGCTTACACTGTTAGCAAGTTAAGCCGGTATACAAGTAATCCCGGAACAAATCATTGGAAGGGTATAGTGAGAGTACCAAGGTACTTAAGATATACTCGTGATTTTGGATTACATTACACTAGACATCCAAATTTGTGATAGAAGGATATAGTGATGCTAATTGGATATCGTATATCAAAGACTCAAGGTCTACAAGTGGATAATTATTCACATTAAGAAAGTAAATATATCATGGAAATCTTCTAAGCAGATCGTTATAGCCATCAACCATGGAATCTCGAGTTTATAGCATTAGATAAATGTGGTGAAGAAGCCGAATGGCTACGCCAATTTCTAGAAGATATTCCAAGATGGGAAAAGCCCGTGCCCGCAATTAGTGTACATTGCGATAGCCAATCTGCGATTGGTAGGGCACAAAGTCATATGTATAATGGTAAGTCTAGACATATACGTCGAAGACATAATACCATTAAACAACTACTGAGAATCGGCACCATATCTATTGACTATGTGAGGTCAAAAGATAATTTGGTGGATCCGCTAACCAAAGGGTTAAGTAAAAAGATAGTTGCAAGGTTGACATTGGGAATGGGTTTAAAGCCTCTTGAGAAGTTGAACGCAGAGGAAAACCCAACCTAGTTGACTGGAGATCCCAAGATCTAGGTTCAAAGGGACAACCTAACTGTTAAAAGACTTGTAGCGTCACTGTGGGGGTCAACCCTATGCTCATTCCTTAAAGTGACATCCCGAGATGAATGAGGTTAAGCTTATGGCTTTTAATGATTCTTATGTGAAGTATGGTTACTTAAAAGAATCACCTATGTGAGAAAGAAGTAGAGGCCGCTTCGAGGAGAATTGTGTGAGGCTCAATTCTTAGACCTTCTCACGTAACTGTGCATTGTGATCCAAGGCCATGAATGGACACAAATATGAGAGCCGAATTGTATTAGGGCGATACTGTGTAAAGTATATGATCGGCTACACAAAAGCTAGCAGCTCAAGGACATCGTGTCTACTGATTAGCGAGTAGAGTAAATATGATTTTACAAGGGAAGGTTCAAAGGGCAAACCCCTACCTATCCTATGCAGGTTTTCGACTGCCGGACTTTATCACCTATCCTCATGAATTTCCTTCATGTGGGGGATTGTTGGAAAATAATGTGTTTTGAAGGAAATTAATGGTTTATTTTCTAAACGGTAATTTTGTCAAATTACTCAAGTGGGTTTGTGGTTGTGAAATAAAATATTTAATTGTCCAAAATGGCTTTTGGATATATTAAATATATTGGTTTTGATTTTTACTGGGGTGCTCGGTCGAGCAGAGTGTTAACTCGGCCGAGCACAAAGATGGCGTAAAATAAAGTTTCGGAAAAGCCATGCTCGGCCGAGGCATATGTCTTGCTCGGCCGAGCAGAGCCTTGCTCGGCCGAGCAGTGCTATAAGACTCCTACGAGCGCATCCCGGCGTAAATTTAATACCCAATATTAAATGCGTAAAATCGAAATGAAAATCATTATGGCTAATGATTTTGGTTTGATGGTGGTTTAATATTCGTAATAAAGTTGTTTATTACATTTTATTACTTAATTAAATCATTGATTTTCAGTTTTTTCTTGGTTGGTTTGAAATCTTTAAATAGTTGTTTGTTAACAACATTTGAGATGACTTACTTTTACAAACAACTTGAAAAAACCCAACAGAGAAAAAGCACTTGATTTTTCTGAATTCCTCCTCCATATTCTTTGGTGCATATTGTTATCATCTTCCTTGGCCTCCTCTATTGCATATACAAAGAAGAGGTGATCTAGTCTAAGCGCAATTCAACTCGCCGGGAACTTAGGTGCAAAGTGCCCCCGGTCCGCATGTTCTATCCTGGGAGACAAGCGATCCAAGAAAAACTCAAGCACACTCGGTGAGGGATCGAATATGTCTTAAGGAGACAGTGATTTCATTGGGCTCGTGCAGCAAATTCAAGAACTTCTCCTTTTTATTTTTCTGTTTTTTATCAATTTATTGTGTATTATTTTTCTGTAATTGTACTCCATTGTGCTACAAAAACAACTCATGTGATAGGTGAACCATTCTTTATCAATTGTCTTCTTGATCATAATTATTTTAACAAAGTTTTTTTAATATAAGAATTAAAGGATATTTTATGTTTTCTCATTAATTATCTAGGCTTTACAGAGAACGGAAGGAATAGATTCAAGAAGACCACGAATAAGAAGGCGGCAAAGAAAGCAGAGGTATTGTTTAAGTCTCAAAGAAGAATGACGCAGTTGAACTATGACAAAGGCTCCTAAGGGCGCTAAAACTAGAGCGGGGAGGAAAGCGTTCAACTCCCATTTTAGATTTGTTTCTTTACTTGTGAACTAAAATTGATATATAAGGATTTTCACGTTCCTTTAATGTTTTTGTAAGGATCAATTTTCTTAAAATTAAAAGTGGTATGTTAATTATCTAATTTATATGTTTATTACATTTAGTCATATGACCCACGACCAAACTCTAACAAATGCCATTTAAGAGGGTCAAATTCATTTTATTGTTAATCCTTAGTATTTCTTGCCAAATCACGAAATGAGAGTTTTTTATTGCAAATCTAAAGCATCAAATGCATGTATTTTACAATTGTGTCAAGGGAGGCATTAAAGGACATGAAATTCGGCAACATAAACATTCCAAAAGAGGTTAATCTTTGGACATTGGTTACAATGTTGCACATTGAACCTGAAGTATGGGGACCTGACTCGTACGACTTCAATACAGACAAGTTTGCTAATGGGGGTACACATGCTTGCAAATACCCATATTTGACATTTGGGGTCGGGCCACGATTTTATTATGGGCGGGACTTAGCTATTGCGGAACTCAACATCTTGATTTCAGTTATTTTGACCAATTTCTCATTCACACTTTCACCGAAATATTTACATCGCCCGGTTTTGAATTTGGACGTAGAGCCTGCTAATGGTGTTCATATTTTGGTGCAGGAGCTTTGATTGAGTTATACCTTGATTGAGGTCTCTTGGTGGATTACCAGAGATTAGAGAACTGGTGATCAATTTAATAAACCTTTTGTGATGTTGTTGTTGTACATTTAGTGTTCATATGTGATCTTCATTGTTCTTATTGTCACTTTTATTGGAGGGGTTGATTAGTCTTATTTGATTTCCTCTTTTCTATTGATTTCAATCTTCTTTTGTTTTGTTACTTTATTACTTTATGATTAAAAGTCAAGTATCAATATTCAATGACATGTGGATCGGGGCTAGTGTAATCGTAAATCTTAGTTACTATATATATAAGACGTAACTCGTGTTTATGTATTTATTATTGATGGATGAATATGTTTGAGTATCTAAATAATCATAATCTCTCTAAATAATCATAGGGGTGCGTATAAAATCATAGTTTAATAATTAACTTTTTATTTCTTAATCAATTACTATTATTATGCCTCGTCGAGTATCGACGGGTTACTAACTAGTTATAATAAGAGAAAAGAGAATGAGCGAATCAGGTATTGTAACTATGAAAAGTAAAATAGAAGAGAGAATAAGGGGGGGGAATATTAAGTGGATTGTTATTGTGAGTATTATAATTGGGTCCAATTAAATATAAAAATAATATAAAATTGTCATTTTGGGATGTTCTAAGTCGAATGAAATGTCCAAAATGCCAAATTGTCATGAGTCGTATGAGACGGAGAGAGTATTTAAAATTTTAAATATATTTACAAATATACTAAATAATTTTATAGGCTTGAATAAAAACACTCCTAAAAGTAGCCTTGTCACATTCTATTTTACTTTCTATTAGAGGGAAAAGAGTTTTAGTAAGTCATGAATTTTTTTAACAACTAGCAGTACTCCCGTGCGATGTACGGCAAAATCATGTTATTGTATTTAACAATTAAAATTTAATATATAAAATATTATTTTTCTCCACTTGTTTTCCTTACAACATTTTCTCATTCAAAATATTTTTAAAAAAAAGTTTAATTGAGAAATAATGGATTTTTTTCTCAAATAATTCAATTTTAAAAATATAAATCACAAAATAACTCACATTTGAAACTATTTTCCAAAATGACCAAATTTTTAGAACTCGCTACACGGTGTAGCGAGTTTGTTGCGAGTTTAGTTTAATAAGGGTTACTCTCGTTGGCGTTTAATTGGTAATTACAATAACCTAAATCGGTCATGAAACTCGCTACACGGTGTAGCGAGTTTTAAAAAAAAAAATCACCGGTCAAGGAAGTTGTGACCGATGTTTGTCTTGCAAATAAATTCAATTTTGTACACCCAAGGTCCCAAGCGGCCACACTTCTACCTCTATTAAATACCTGTACCGACTCAAAATGCTTGTCGGTTGATGCCTTTTTTGTGACCGGTCAAGGAAGTTTGGTCTTTTCTCCTTTTTTTCCTTCAGCAATACTCTCCAGGTGATGCCTTTTTTTTGTTTTTTTCCTTTTTCTGTTTTTGGGGTGGGGTGTCGGTTGGGGAATAGTATTAGTTAACCATTTTTTTTTCAAACCGATTTTCCGGTTAACTGGTTAAACTTTTTTTTTTTCAAATTAGGTTTTTAAAGAAATTTTTAACAAAATTAAAAACAGTTACGAAAAAAGATAATTTTTTAACAGTTTTTGAATAAAAAAATTAACTTTTTAACATTTTTTTTGAAAAAACAATTAACTTTTGTAACAGATTCTGTTAAGTTCTATATTTAGGATCTACTGATGCCACATTAATGGTGATGTCACCGGTTTCATCTACTTCATTATCATCATTCATCGGTAGAAGGACCAGTTTAAAACCGTGTTTTCAAAAAACAATATTTTTTTATTTGTTATGTTTTTTTTTTTGGAAAGATTGAACTTTTTAAAAATGAATATTAATTTTAATACGAAAGAAATATTAACGTTTGATTTTTTAAAAAAAGGCAAAATCCAGTTTTTAAAACAGCTGCAATAATATTCTTTTTAATAAAATCAAAATGTTAGAAAATCTGTCACTTTGAGTCTTTGACATCCATCAACCGGTTGATGCAAAAAAAATAAAAAAAATAATCGGTTGGAGCAACCATGAACCGAATAAATTCGGTCAACTGACCATGGTCGCCACTCATTCTCGGTTAGCAGGCCACTTCCAAACCAAACCAAATCAAAAGTACAAACTTCGTCTCACTTTAAATTACAAAATAATAATTTTTAATAAAGAAAACTATATAGAAATATTATTTTTTTCATCTCATATAAATACTTTAAAAAATATACTTTTATCATTTTTTTGGATTAAAAATGTAGTATTATGTTTTGGTTATTCATTTTGAGTCGAAAGTAATATTTATTTTTGAAATGAAGAATATAATTTTTTATAGAAGTAAATTTTTAAAGTATTTACTCCCTCCGTCCCGGTAAGAGCTTCACCATTTGGCTTGGGCACGGTAATTATGGTAAGAGTATTATATTGAAAGTGTTGTGAGTGTGAAAATAAAATAGGAGAGAGAATGAGTGGAGAGAATAGTAAATTATAATGGTGTTGTGAGTATTAAAATAATGTAGGAGAGAGAATGAGTGGAGGAAATAATAATATTTTATGTCCAAAAAAGGAAAGGTGAAGCTTCTAACGGGACGCCCTTTTGGGTAATTGGTGAAGCTTTTATTGGGACGGAGGGAGTATATGAGATGGAAAAAATAATATTTCTATATAGTTTTCTTTATTAATAATAATTATTTTGTAATTTAAAGCAAAACAAAGTTTGTACCTTTTGGTTTGGTTTGGAAGTGACCGATAATGAGTGGCGACCATGATAGTCGGTTGATCGAATTTGTTCGGTCCATGGTTGCTCCAACCGATTGACTTTTTTTTTTTAATCGAAGTATATTTTTTAAAGTATTTATATGAAATGGAAAAAAATAATATTTTTATATAGTTTTCTTTATTAATAATTATTATTTTGTAATTTAAAGTAAGACGAAGTTTGTACCTTGGTTTGGTTTTGTTCTAATTACCGACTTCAATTACCGTTAATGGCCATTGAAATCGGTAGAGGTGGTTACCGATTTAATGCTACTGATTTGGCAAAGTGGTTACATTATTTAGTAACAAATCGGTCATGTGGTGCTTAGGCAATTATAGGTAAAAGTGGTGGATGGATGAAGTATGTGTGTTGCTAATGTATGAATGCTATTGGCAGGGGTTACTGATTTGGCAAAGTGGTTACTCTCTTTGGTTAATAATTATTGATGGGTCACAACTGATTGACTCATCTACTTGTTTCACTGATAAAAAATTATAGTTAAATACAGGGAATCAAAAATACATGGAACTATGTAAATTATCAAAATACCCATTTATATACCTAAAGAGCTTTCTCTCTATATACGCAAACACAGTCTCCCTCACCAAACCATTCGCCGGCGACCTAACTTCCAACCATAATTGCCCACCACAAGCCTATCCCCAGTCTTCGTATACGCCACCACAGATGGCGTCGTCCTTCGCTCGATGGTGAATGAAGCTGCGTTGATAATTTTGGTGTCCCGTTCGTATGAAACCCTAACAATTGCATTTTCAATGAAGATTGATTAGCTAATCATACATGAACAAACACAAATTGAGTGAGAAAATGACAGAGAGAAGGGGAAAAATTTACTTCTTTGTGCCTTCTGGGACGACGAATCGCTCGTAACGGTCTGGAGCATTCATCTTTAGGTTTACTGGCAAACTATTCCGCCATTGGTAACGTGGATCTAAGAACCTAGGTTTACTAGTAAACACAAATTGAGTGAGAAAACACGTCTCGTGTGGATCCATACGAGATCATAAATTGAGTGAGAAAACACGTCTCGTGTGGATCCATACGAGATGTGTCTCGTATGGATCCACACGAGACACATCTCGTGTGAAATTACACGAGATATCTCGTGTGCATATGTACACGAGACATCTGGTGTAGATTCACACGGGATGAGTGAGAACATCTCATGTATACACACACGAGACGGGCAAGGGCAGGGTTGAAATTTTTCGTTCCCTGTATTTAGTATTTACCCTGATAAAGCCACATCGGCTGAGGAAAGGAAAGGTCAGCTGCTTGTCCGTTACCTTTGCTGGTTACTCCATTACCGATCCTTATAATTTTAACTAATAATGTGGTGACCGGTCACCACATTACCGATCCTTTGTAACGTGACCTGCTTTTGTTAATTTGAGCTCGGTCATACTTTTATATAATTCCATACCACAACCGATCCAAAAATGGACCACAATCGATCCAAATCAAATACAAACTCCGTCTCACTTTAAATTACAAAATAATTATTATTAATAAAGAAAACTAAATAGAAATATTATTTTTTTCATCTCAAATAAATACTTTAAAAAATATACTTCTATAATTAAAAAATTATATTATTTATTTCAAAAATAAATATTACTTTCGACTCAAAATGAATTACCAAAAAATAATACTATATTTTTATCCAAAACAATGGGCATTACTTCCTTCATCTCAATGAATATTTTAAAAATTAATACTACTTCATTCGCCTCTAAAATTAATGTTTGTAATGTTAGTGCATTCGTCTCAAAATATGACATTAATTTTTTAGACGAATAAAGTAGTATTCTTTTTTTAAATATTTATTGAGACGAAGGAAGTCATATTCATTTTTTTTTACATAGAAAAAAATTCTACTTTTTAAGAAAAAAAATATCCTTCAATTAAAAAATGAATATTACTTTCGTCCCAAATTTAAAACTATTTTCTATATCCAAAAAAAAAATTTGCTTCCTTTGTCTCGATGAACATTAAAAAAAAGAATACTACTTTACCTGCCTCAAACATTAATATTCATTTTCCGAGACGAATACACTAATATTATAAATATTATTTTTTACAAAAGAATACTACATTGTCTAAAAAAATAAATTACTATCTTCGTTCCAATGAATATTTTATAAAATATTACTTCATTTGTTTAAAAATTAATGTCATATATTAAAACATTACAAACATTAATTTTTGAGGCAAATGAAGCAGTATTATTTTTTAAAATATTCATTGGGATGAAGAAAGTAATGTTCATTTTTTTGGACAAAAAATGTAGTATTATTTTTTGGTTATTCATTTTGAGTCGAAAGTAATATCTATTTTTGAAATGAAGATTATAATTTTTTATAGAAGTATATTTTTTAAAGTATTTATTTGAGATGGAAAAAATAATATTTCTATTTAATTTTCTTTATTAATAATTATTATTTTATAATTTAAAGTGAGACGGAGTATGAAATGAAAGTCCCTTGACTTTTACCGATTTGGGTCAATCGATTACTTTGCCCTTTACCGATTACCAATTTGGGTCATTCGGTTACTTTGCCTTTACCGATTTGGGTCAATCGGTTACTCTTGCCCTTTACCGGTCAACCGGTTACTGATTTGTGCTGGGACAAAAAATGTAGTTTTGAAATTTGAATTTGAGGTAGTGACTCATCTTTCTCCTTGTTTGCAGTTATTTTATAAACAGTCTTTTTATTCTCTAATATTATAAAGAATAACTATTTAGTTTTCTTTATTAATAATTATTATTTTGTAATTTAAAGCGAGACAAAATTTGTACCTTTGGTTTGATTTGAATTGATTGTGGCCTGATTTGTTTGGATCGGTTATCCACTTATTTCACAACCTGGTTTGTTTGGATTGGTCATCTACTTATTATTTATTGACCGGTCACCAGTTATTTCACAACCTGGTTTGTTTGGATCGGTCATCCAATTATTTCATAACCTGGTTTGTTTGGATCGGTCATTCACTTATTTATTATTTACCGATCTTTGATTTACCGATCATTGTCACAACTGATTTTTTATTTTAAAATAATTTAGGTCAAAAGAATCGGATAAAAATAAAAACTGAAATCCAACCAGCCAATATTAAGAGGCCACGTGTCTCAATTTTTTTTAAAAAAAAAATCCGCCTGCGTACACGCGCCTCTGTCGGCGCGTGTATTGCACGCACCATTTTCCTTCCAATCATGACTTGCCACGTGTAATTTCACAGCATATCTTCAATTATGCCATGAGACTCAATTTATTATATATTTTTTTGTGTGTCAACAGAGGCTGTCAAAGACTCAATTTTTATTTTTATTTTGCATCAACCGATTGCTGTCAAAGACTTTTTTCTTTTTTTTTTGCATCAACTGATGGCTGTCAAACTCATTTTTTTTCCATCAACCGATGGCTGTCAAAGACTCAAAGTGGCAGCTATTCTAACATTTTAGGGAAAAAGTTTGAACAGTAACTTACTTTGAGAAATAAAATTTTAAAAGTGAATTATTTGAGAAAAAATCACTGGTTGATGCAAGAAAAAATAAAAAATTAAAACAAAATCAATCGGTTAGAGCAACCATGGAACTGCCAAATTCGGTCAACCGACCATGGTCGCCATTCATTCTCGGTCAGCAGGCCACTTCAAATCAAACCAAACCAAAACCAAAGGTACAAACTTCGTCTCACTTTACATTACAAAATACTAATTATTTATATATAGAAATATTATTTTTTCCATCTCATATAAATACTTTAAAAAATATACTTCTATCATTTTTTTGGATAAAAAATGTAGTATTATTTTTTGGTTACTCGTTTTGAGTCGAAAGTAATATTTATTTTTGAAATGATGTTTACAATTTTTTATAGAAGTATATTTTTTAAAGTATTTATTTCAGATGAAAAAAATAATATTTCTATTTAGTTTTCTTTATTAATAATTATTATTTTGTAATTTAAAGTGAGACGGAGTTTGTACCTCTTTGATTTTGGTTTGGTTTAGATTGTTTGGGTTGTGGGATGCTTTGGATCGGTCAACCAATTTACTTGGTTTGGATCGGTCAGGAGGCATGCTTTGGATCGGTCAACCAATTGACTTGATTTGCCAAAATTTTATATATATAGAGAATATATAGAGAGAGATAGCGATGTGGGATTAATTTCTTTTGTAACAAAACGTAAAGACAATGATTGATTTAATCCCACATCGCTATCTCTCTCTCTATATTTCTATATATATAAAAGAAATTAATGTCCCGATTCAAATTTGCCACAACTTAAGAGAGTAATTACAAAAGTGTCACTCAAATTTTGGCAAAATTTTTGATGTTTTGACTGTTTATGAAATGACCTGCTTTAATATATAGATAGATGTAATATTGACATATTTATTTCGCTTGAAACAAAATAATTATGGAGGAAAAAAAAAATACATCCTAAGTCATCATATTCAAAATTGTTAACCGGCTTATATTTTATCAAACAAAATCAAACCCATTTTAAAACATTAGCGATGACTATTAGAAATGAGAAATCACAACCCAAAGATCTCTTCCATCAAAATCTAATGTGCTTTTGGAAATACGTATACCTATACCCCGTGACAAAATCAGGATCTTACGATATACCCAGTGATGAAATCAGGATCTTACTAGAAGTAAGTCAATTTATAAATATAGTAAAATTTTTATTTTGTATCAAGAAAGACAAATTGTAAAAGTATATATTTTTACCCTATATTCAAAACTAGCACATGCCCGTGTCCAAGGCCACGTAATTTTTTTTTTTAATTTTTTTTTTAATTTTTTTTTAAAATTGAATTTTTTTAAGGGCAAAATGGGAATTTTCCCCCGTAAAACTGTTCATAGAACTGTTCAAAAGGGGGGTTCCATTTAAACTATAGATATATTCAAAATATATTTACAATAATAACACTAGTTGATGACGCAGGAAAGCGTACGGGCTCAGTTCTAGGTCCAGCAAATGATTTAGGCTGACTTCTGATCTGCACAACACAAGAAATGAACCGTGAACTGCGTCGGGACTTTTCCGACAAGGCCCTCCGGCGTGAGAATCAGCGTTTGGACTGGAGAAAGGTGATAATGATATTGTGGGTGAGTGTATACTTGAATAATGAAAAATGCATTACCTTAGCCCAATAAATTGTTCTCATATTTATAGTGGATGAAGGAAACTAGGGTTTCCATCATCTGGGCCGTTGGATTGAATTATTACCAACCGTTGGATTAGCTTTGTTCCCTATGCGTACACGTGGCATACTGGGATTGCTCCGCCTAAGATTGGACACTGCTGTGTCTGACACGGATAATTTGTTTGTCCCATAATAGAAAGTCAACCTGTACACTTTTGGCACTATCACTGGTTCCATGATTACACGCGCAGAGTGGCCCAGTGGTAGGTCTGACTTTATCCCAAAATGACTTATTGGGCAAGCTTATTGAGCAAGCTAAATGAATGGACGACTTGGAGCTGTACGTCCAATGAGTCGTCACTGAGTAGATAACTCGACGAGCGAGTGCACGAGTGAACCATTTCATCTTTGGATGAGTCTAGTCGCTCAATGGCGACGATGGTCATTCTCCGTAAGACGAGCTCCGACCCATGGGTGCAATAGCTCGTCACTTGGATGGGCTTGGTCGCTCAGTGGCGACGACAGCCATCTATTGTTCGATGGACCATAACCCAAATCTTGAGTTGGCTATTTTGGCTTGATCCTTTGGTGGGCCTGCTGAGCCCGTGGCTCATAGGGAACAACTTGGGCCTGGACCATCACAAAATATTCCGTTCACTGGTATTTTTGTTTGACAAAAACTTGTGTGAGAACACTATGACCCGTCTCATGGATGAGACGGGTCATTTTTGACCCATGACCCAGATTTTCACATACCCACCAAAGATTTTCCCAGTAAGCGACTGAGACTCTCTCTCTCTCTCATTTCTCTCTCTCTCTAAATGACAATAACAGGGAGCCCCCTCCCCAATCATCTTCTCCGGCCAAGCCTACCCTCAACCTACACACCGGCGACTCAATCTCCCTCAACCTACACACCAGCGGCCTCTCACTCTCTCACTCTCAGATTCCCTCTCTCTCACTAAACACAAAAAACGCAATAACAGAGCCCTCCCATTTCTCTCTCTAATCGTCGACCCATTTCTCTCTCTCTGATCGTCGACGACGATATCCCGGAATCCACCTTCTCCTACATCGCCGGCGACCTTCCTCATCTCCCTATCTACCTCAATCGACGCCGCCTCCAACAACACCAACAACAACGACCCAACCTCCATCCCTCGATTGTGGCTTCTTCGATTTGCAAAGGTTGGGTGAGAAATGGGAGGATTGTGATGGTGACAGTAATGATGAAGAAGAATTTGATTTTGAATTGCATTTCTAGAGAGAGAAAATCCAACTAAATTTTGCACTGTTTTTTGGTGCCATGAACCGCCAAATTTTTTTTTAGGTAATAGTTACTATAACATAATGTAATGACTGTATGCATATAAAGTAATAGTTTGTATGCATTAAAGTAATACATATATACAGAAAAGTATTAGTGTTTTTTCTTATGTTTTTCCCTATGTTTTTTTCGTTTGGCAAAAGTAATACTTATTATAACTAAAATAAGTTATTACATTTCAAATGTAATACATATAGTTTGTATTACATTTGAAAAAATGGGTAAAAATAATACATACATACAGAAAAGTAATAGTGTTTTTCCCTATGTTTTCTTCGTTTGGCAAAAGTAATACTTATTATAACTAAAATAAGTTATTACATTTCAAATGTAATACATATAGTTTGTATTATAATACATATAGTTTGTATTACATTTGAAAAAATGGGTAAAAATAATACATATATACAGAAAAGTAATAGTGTTTTTTCCTATGTTTTCTTTGTTTGGCAAAAGTAATACTTATTATAACTAAAATAAGTTATTACATTTCAAATGTAATACATATAGTTTGTATTACATTTGAAAAAATAGGTAAAAACGAGCTTTTGTTTTTTTAAAACAGGTATTACGTTTACTTATTAACAATGTTACTTTATATGTATACAGTCATTACATTAAGAGATGGTAACTATTACTTTTTCTAAACGTAATATCTATTTTAAAAGGCATGAGCTGTCACCCATGGATCGATCCGTCTCATGCATGAGACGGATCCTTTTGTTCTCACAGGAGACCAACTCTTTTTATTTTTGATTTTTTAAAAGCAGGGAATCGGCCGAACTCTTCGGGCGTCCCTAGTCGCCACTGTGACGGTGTCTATACCATTTGATTTGTACATGGAACCCTCCCAATTAAAAACATTACCTAAGCATATCAAAAGCCACGCTCACTAGAAAACCCACACAAAGCACAATTCCCACCCGTGCGCACGTGGCTTATTTATGGAATAAATGGATTCGCACCAATGTCACTACATAATAACAATTAATTGTGCTAACATTCTGCGATATAAATGTCACATTTTTTATTATAATTTAGCTCAAAGTAAATGTCGCATTTTTTAAAAATAACATACAAAGTGTGGTAATCTCCTTAAATTGAACATCCTTCTAATGTTTAGAAAAAACTAGTGGCAAACTAGGAAACATAAAAAGGAACTTAAAATTGTTGACTTGTCAATTATGATATTTATTTTGAAACAAGGGAACATATAACTATGTTAGAATAATTTCAAATATTTTTACGTTTTGCAATTTATCTGTTAAATTATTATCAAACATTTTCAATTTATTCACAGATGGCTCAACCATTATTCAATTGGACTTCTCGAATTTTAGAAAAATCTCACATGATATTGTTGGAGAATTTGTGATTTTCGAGCAATGCTTATCTCACGGATTCTCGTCATCATTTGTATATATAGGAACAACAAATCTAAACCCTAATATATTTTGATTATTTCTCCAATAAATAATATGCTCATGTCTAAGAAAAGAATTTCGTAGTCAAAAGAAACCACGCCAAAATAAGAAACCAAATTCCTGTAGATATTCGACTCATTCGTTCTTGTCGTACGGCACCCTCGCTGCCGTACGCCAACCTCCAATGACAGCCAGGAAAACATTATTCCACTCCGTGGGTTGTCCATGGTTTCAACTATACCCATGATTTACTTTATTTTGTCGTTTTCACCTTTTTATCTTGCAACCTCAATCATCGTCCAACTAGGTTTGTATCAATTCCAATAATCTCCAACCAGGAGACAATCTACAAGTGACTTCTACCATCAAACTCCCACCCGAGAATGACTTCCACATATTGTGACCACTACATTTGACTTCTGTCAAAAGTCAAACCACTAGACTCCACAAAAGTCCACACAAACGAGTTGAAGCGAAGCGTAAGTATTCAACATAATTGCCGAAATTTGTTGCCCTGAGTCTTCACTTCCAAAGTGATCATACCTGCAAACATCTCCGCTCATCTATCCATTGTTTTTATCCGCGAGCCCCTATGCGAACCACATGCCTTTACAGTTTTGACCCTTTATGCATCACAAGCAACCACCGCAACTCAGTTTTGGATAACGATTATGTTGGCCAATTTGTCTCTGCTAGCTAGCCTTCAACAACTAACTTTCTACCAACATATCGTTCACGAGATTTATCCCACCATGACGATCTCAGCCCCCCGCCATTCGTCATTGGGATACGCCCCATTTCTCCTAATGAACCATTGTATGTGGTATACAATCACATTACCTTCAAGCTACCAATTTAGCTGCTTGCAATCCTTTATAACCACAGTCGAAGGCGAACACCAACCTTCCTCTACATGACTTCTCACATAATATAAGTTTTCTCTACCTTTCTATGAATGTCCCTGCTTATTACTCAATCGCAACACAGTTTTATTCGCAATTTTGACTCGCCCAAAGTAAAGTTTCATCCCCTCCCATTGTTGCACTTTGATGAAACAATCCTTCTGAAAATATCAACGGACCTACTTGACTGCTCTTATTCAAAATTAATGCACTCTGAACTTGATATAAACATGACATGCACACCTATGTAATCCACATTCATCAAGGTCTAGACACATGAATCTTCGGTGTCTTTTTTTAATGACTTTAATGCTCCGGATTCGTTGTCCAAATTTGATCTAATCAAATTTTCATGTCGATACAGCTCAACCATCTTCGCTCCTCCCACCAAATCCTCAACAACACTAGATCCACCTAGATCACCGTAGCCACAATCCCTTTTGGGTCCCCGCAACCTTGGTCTTGTATTTGTGCCCTTCCTGCAACCCCGATCTGAATCTTTGCAATAACAAATTCATTAAGTTTTATGAAACCTTGATACTATTTGGTCTATGTAACAACCCATCTGAATTTCTGTACCCGTCGGTTCCGATCTCTGTTCCTGCAGCCTATATCCAATCAATTTCGAGTAACCCCGATCTTCGTCAACCGAAGCTCTGATGCCAGTTGTTCCGAAATTTGTGGTCTTTGAGCAGTATTTTTCCCATATCAAGTGTAAAA
The DNA here is from genome assembly GCA_022495995.1 of Adenophora triphylla var. japonica. Classification (NCBI taxonomy): domain Eukaryota; kingdom Viridiplantae; phylum Streptophyta; class Magnoliopsida; order Asterales; family Campanulaceae; genus Adenophora; species Adenophora triphylla. Next base: position 93,309 of record JAFEMH010005041.1, on the reverse strand, counting down.
GGAGAGTAACATGCATTCAACATCCATATAAAAAGTACTGAAAGACAAGCAACACGAATTTTGTTCACCCAGTTCATCCAATAATTGAATTACATCTGGAGACACTATCAGAATATTAAATAATATCATAAGTTATTGTTTTACATTCAATGTCTATGATTTTCCTCGAAATCATCACTATTTATATGTAAACACACATACCACCAATACAACCCGTAGACATAATTTATGTCATCTATACAACTCCTAGACATAACTTAGATTTTCATTAAAAATAAGTAGTTTTTATTTAAATTGTTTGGTCAAATTGTAATTAAATTTATCAAAATTCTATTTTTTGAGCTAGACGGAGTGAGTATTGCGTTTTCAAATATGAAAAGCTGACTTACTGAAATTTAATCATTATACGTATAAAGTACATTTCATAAAAGTATTGCTAACAAGTTGATACTTATCTATAATACAATACAAGGCCAATTAACCGCCTCTTATCTACCACATAAGTGGCAGTTCAGATTGAAAGTTAGAAAAGTGATCCGATGAACCAAATCCTCCTTCCCTCCTTCAACCGTCCGTAACTTTTCATAAGCGTCCGTAATTTTCCATAACCTCCCAAATCCTCCATTCCTCCTTCAACCGTCCATACCTTTCCATAACCGTCCTTAACTTTTCATAACTTTTCAAATCCTCTCTCCCTCCTTCAACCGTTCGTAACATCCCATAACTTTCCAAATCCTTCCTCCCTCCTTCATCCGTCTGTAACTTCCCATAACTTTCCAAATCCTCCCTCTGTAACGACCCTAAACCTAGGCACAATTTTAGTATAATATTATATGCTTCTAATCTTAATATTTACTTCTGTGTCTATTTTATGTCTTTGCATTCTTATGTCAATATTAAATGATTGGAAAATAATTTAGAATCCTTAGAAATTCTAAAGAAATAAAATAAAGCATTGAGAAATTATAATAATAGGAAAATGAATAAAATGTGGAAAGAGGATCATATTATGTGGAATGAATATTGGAGTAGGAGGATTTTAATTTAAATGTTTTGGGAATATTAAAGGAAGATAGTACACTTGGTGAAAGCCTTGGGAAGGATAGTTTGAGTGAGGGGACCCCTTCCCTAAATCACTCATCTTTCCCTCATTTGAAGCAAAACCCATACCTCCCTAAATCCCTCCTTGGCCGGCCCCCCTTCCCCCTTTTCCATCTATTTACTCTTCCTCCCTCCTCCTTCATCATTCATCATCTTCTTCTTACTTTTTCTCCATAAAATTTCCATGGAAAACCTTTCCATTCCAAGCCTTGTAATTAGTTCATTTATATACCATTTTCAAGTCTAAAAGCATCTTTGAAGTTGGATCATCTAGAGGATCAAATCAAGCTTAGAAGATCATATTTCATTCTAAAAATCTAAAGTGAGTTATTATGACCCTTCCTTTCTTTAAATGTTCATAAACTATTAAATGTTGTTATTGTTCTTCAAATGGCTATTTGATGCTTTGAGGAAACTTTCTTGGATTTGAGGAATGGATTAGTGTTATGGAAATTGTTGTTGTTCATGAAAGTAGTAAAGAGTGGAAGTAAATGGGTTGGATTGGATTAAATGGAAATCTTGAAAATTTGTAGTATATTGGATGGAAATCTAAGTGAGAATGATTTAGAATTAGGAAATGATACTTTGGGATTAAATGAGTTAAAATGAATTTAATAAAGTTAGAATTTCCTTTAAGTTCACAAATTAAAGCTCACTTGGTTGAAAAGTTGGTTTCTTGAGAATCATGTGATAAATGACTTAGAATTATAACACATTTGGGTTTAAAATGATTTATTATGTGAAAAATGAAGTTAGTAAGCTTTCTAGGTTTACACAAAATAAAGGAAACTTGGTTGGGAACAAATGGGTATAAGTGATGAAGGATTTCTGCTTCTATGTTGATTCTGGGCTCAGGTCACGAGTCGTGCCCTGTGGCACGAGTCGTGCCTGAGGTGTGAGACGAGTCGTGACTAGGGTTATAAAGAAATCGTGCCTTGTAAGGGACGACAGATTCAGAGGAAGGTGAAATGGGCACGAGTCGTGCTCTGGGGGACGAGTCGTGCCCTGGCCTGGTTTTTCACATCAAGTTTAGAGTTGTTTAAACCTAACCAAACTCGAACCAAAATAGAATCTCTTTAACCTAGATTAAAATAGAATACTTTGGCTACACATTCACCTCCTAAGTGATCAAAATGGAATTGGGGAAATACTTTAAATGTTGCTTGGAAAATGCTAGTTAACCTAATTTGGTAAATTAACAGAAATGATTCCAACTTGGTAGAGTTAACTGGGATCCTTATAGAGATCATATATTATCATATAATGACTAAGTAAGGTAGGTTGATGATATCTCATTATCTTACTTGAGTACCTATTCATGGATTGTATTATGCTTAGCGTGTTACATAAATGCTGCACTCTGATTATTGGTTGAACATGAGTATATTTTACCATGTGACTATATTGCTTATTTATGCATAGTGTGTTAAAGAAATGTTGCACTATGATGTTGGTTGAGCATGAGTATATTTTACCATGTTTCTATATGGTTTATCCCCTTTGTGGATTTATTCAAGTATCTATTATGTGCTTGATTATGTGTGAGTCAGCTGACATTTGGGGGTATAACATAATACGATCAATTATGGAAGTGTGACCTAATGTGATCGGATTATGTTATATCTGTGGCCGTCCCCTCCTGTGGCCGCGGGATGGGGTATAGCATCTGTATTGAGCCAAAAGCCTTACAGAGTTGCTCTTGTCTTATTTGGTTCCTGAAAACGGGTCTTATAAGACGTGAGTATTGCTTAAGCGGCTCATTTGTAAGATTGGAGTATTATTATACCCAATGTTGTACGACTCTTTTGTTCGAGACGGGAAAAGGTAAACCAAGGTAATGTAAGGTGTTTCTGACTTTTCCAACGTGTTATATGCAACTTGTTATGTGTTGCATCTTGTATGGCATATTGCTGCATTCATAATAGCTTGCTGAGATTTATTCTCACCCCTCTCCCTTTACTGTTTTTAGATTCTGAGACAGGTGGACCAGCCAAGTAAGGGCGGTGAGGAGTTTGGAAGTTATATTGTGGGAATTGTCTGGGTATGATTAGGTTGGTATAGAAAGTGTATGTTAGTATAATTCTTTTAAAGGGTTGTATTCATAAACTCTAATTCTATTTTATATTCGACATCTTTTTGTAATTAAAATCGTTTAATACTTTCAAGGTTGGTCAACTCTTCCTCCAATGTGGAAATGAGTAGAGTTATTTTAAAATGGTTATGTTATGTTTGGAAGTTAAATAAAAGGTTTTAAAAGTTAAGGAAATTTGGGTTAGTTTGAGGACGCTCCAGCTCGGGATACGTGTAGGTTCCGGGTCGGGGTCCTCACACCCTCCCTCCTTCAACCGTCAGTAACTTTCCATAATCGTCCGTAAATTTCCATAACTTATCACATAACTATCCGTAACTTCCCATAACTTTCCAAATCCGCCCTCACTCCTTCAACCGTCTGTAACTTTCAATAACCGTCCGTAACTTCCCATAACTTCCCACACCCCCCTCCCTCCCTCCTTCCTTAAACCGTCCGTAACTTCCATATCCGTCCGTAACTTCTCATAACTTTTCATAACTGTCTGCTTCTCTTCTATTTTTCTTTTTAATTATTATTTCTTTTTGCAGATGAATTGCGTTTTTTTTAACGAATTTACTAAGATTCTTTTTTTATTTTAACGAAAAAAACAATTATAAATAAATGATCTTTTTTTGTTTTTTTTTTATTATTTAGTGTACTCCGTAAAAAAGATTTAGGGTTTATATATACTCTTTCTTTCAAAAAATTTCGAATTGAGTCTTTTTTTATTTATTTATGTGCATTCCAATTTGATTAATTTATTTTTCTCCTTTATTTTATTAGGATCATTTATTTAAGGAGTGTATCTTAACATAATAATTACTATTATATATAATTATGTTTTTGAACGATTTTAGAATCTTAAAAAAAAAAAAATTTTAGAAAAAATGTTTGTATCTAAATCAATTAAAAAATCATTCGTCATGATTACTTAAGTTTTTTGTTTCGAATCTTGGGTAAAAATAGGATAGGGGATGGGTTATGGATTATAATTATTATTACTTATTTATATGATTAATGAGTTGGGTTGGGGTTATGAAAAAAGACTAATGGTAAAATGGGGATTAAGTAAATATTTTTTACTAACCCTCAATGGATAACGATCCGGATAATCGATTTCCTCATATTCTCTACGACAGTTACACAAACAAATCACCCTCCATCAAATGTTGATTATGGAACAAAGTAATCATCAGGATATTGAATATATTTTTTTAATTTGTTTTGGATGAGAGAAATGCGATTTCATTATTTTTTTAATTTCTTTACTGTCACTGTGTGTCAGTGACACGAGTAAGAGAATACTATTTTATTATTATTACAAGGAAGGAATATTTTAATTTCAAAGAAAAAAAGAAAGCGAAATAGACACATCACCATTTTCGGTCGATTTATATTTTTCTTATTTCCCCTTATATGCATAACTACCACCTCAATTAGGGTTTTCTCATGTTTAACCTCTTTTCCCATTTTCCCTTTGTTATATTTACCGTTTTCTTCAAGAAATTAATCTCTTTATAAATTCCTAATTCCTTCAACAATCAATCCTCATTGTGTTGGTTAATTCGCGAAAGACGGGAGATTTGGTATTTTTGGGGTTTATGATTGGAGGGATTGTTTTTCCCTTCTGTTTGGGAGGAATTTGAGGTAAAAAGATTTGATTTTTTCTATTTGGTTATGGTGATAAGGATTGGGGATCAATTAGGGTTTGATCGCCGATAATCGGCGAGGTGGATTCGCAATTTCGCCGGGGGTTTGGGGTTTTGTATGGAAACTCGTAGCCGGAAGCGGGCGGAGGCTACCTCATCAGCCCCTTCTTCTTCGTCCTCCGGTCCTACAACTCGTTCCAACAAGCGCGGCCGTATCTCCTCCACCGCCGCTGTTAACTCTTCCACATCAGTCCCCGCCGTTACTGTTGCTCCTTCGCTCTCGACTCGCTCACGAGCTTCCAAGTCTCAGGACTCGTCCACTCCAATGGATTCCTCCGCCAATGAATCATCCGAGTAAGGTCCTTGCAAAAGAAGCATTTCTTGACTTTATGACCATTAAATGATCCCTTATGCTTCTTATTTGTAACCACAATTTCCTTCCCTCTTCTCTTAATCCCACGAGAAGAATTAAATGCTAAGTGAGTACTTTCTAATTTAAGATATTTCATCCAATCTTCCTCTAATGTCATATGTGAAATTAATCCATTAATATTCCACTTGTACTTTCGACATATGTAGGTCACCTCAAAAGGACCAAATTGAGGAGGAAGATAGATCAAAACTAAGTGCACGAGCAAATCTTCCGAAATCTCTAACTTAAGTGCCTTTAGTTTGATCGAAAGATGAAATAATTCAATAATGTACTCCCTAAGATTTTCTTCACCCTTGTATCGAATGGAAACAAGTTTCCACAAGAATTCAAGAAAAATCTCAGCATTTTCGATCTCAGAGACATTGTCCAAAAATGTCTTTGAAACTGCATTTTCCATGATCATTAGACTCACACGGTTGGACCGTTCCCATTGCTCAACATTTTTTCGTTCTATAACGGTTTTGACCCTTTATGCATCACAAGCAACCACCGCAACTCAGTTTTGGATAACAATTATGTTGGCCAATTTGTCTCTGCTAGCTAGCCTTCAACAACTAACTTTCTACCAACATATCGTTCACGAGATTTATCCCACCATGACGATCTCAGCCCCCCGCCATTCGTCATTGGGATACGCCCCATTTCTCCTAATGAGCCATATGTGGTGTACAATCACATTACCTTCAAGCTACCAAGTTAGTTGCTTACAATCCTTTATAACCACAGTCGAAGGCGAACACCAACCTTCCTCTACGTGACTTCTCACATAATATAAGTTTTCTCTACCTTCTATGAATGTCCCTGCTTATCACTCAATCGCAACACAGTTTTATTCGCAATTTTGACTCGCCCAAAGTAAAGTTTCATCCCCTCCCATTGTTGCACTTTGATGAAACGATCCTTCTGAAAATATCAATGAACCTACTTGACTGCTCTTATTCAAAATTAATGCACTCTGAACGTGATATAAACATGACATGCACACCTATGTAATCCACATTCATCAAGGTCTAGACACATGAATCTTCAATCTCTTTTTTTAATGACTTTAATGTCTCCGGATTTGTTGTCCAAATTTGATCTAATCAAATTTCCATGTCGATACAACTCAACCATCTTCGCTGCTCCCACCAAATCCTCAACAACACTAGATCCACCTAGATCACCGTAGCCACAATCCCGTTTGGGTCCCTGCAACCCTAGTCTTGTATTTGTGCCCTTCCTGCAACCCAACCTGAATCTTTGCAATCCCAAATTCATTAAGTTTTATGAAACCTTGATACTATTTGGTCTATGTAACAACCCATCTGAATTTCTGTAGCCGCCGATTCCGATCTCTGTTCCTGCAGCCTATATCCAATCAATTTCGAGTAACCCCAATCTTCGTCAACCGAAGCTCTGATGCCAGTTGTTCCGGAATTTGTGGTCATTGAGCATTATTTTCCCCATATCAAGTGTAAAAGGAGAGATAACATGCATTCAACATCCATATAAAAAGTACTGAAAGACAAGCAACACAGATTTTGTTCACCCAGTTCATCTAACAATTGAATTACATCTGGAGACACTATCAGAATATTAAATAATATCATATGTTGTTGTTTTACATTTAATGTCTATGATTTTCCTCGAAATCATCACTATTTATATGTAAACACACATACCACCAATACAACCGGCAAACATAATTTATGTCATTTATACAACTCCTAGACATAACTTAGATTTTCATTAAAATAAGTAGTTTTTATTTAAATTGTTTGGTCAAATTGTAATTAAATTTATCAAATTCTATTTTTTTAGCTAGACGGAGTGAGTATTGCGTTTTCAAATAAGAAAAGCTGACTTACTGAAATTTAATTATTATACGTATAAAGTACATTTCATAAAAGTATTGCTAACAAGTTGATACTTATCTATAATACAATACAAGGCCAATTAGCCGCCTCTTATCTACCACATAAGTGGCAGTTCAGATTGAAAGTTAGAAAAGTGATCCGACGAACCAAATCCTCCTTCCCTCCGTCAACCGTCCGTAACTTTTCATAAGCGTCCGTAATTTTCCATAACCTCCCAAATCCTCCATTCCTCCTTCAACCGTCCATACCTTTCCATAACCGTCCGTAACTTTTCATAACTTTTCAAATCCTCTCTCCCTCCTTCAACCGTCCGTAACATCCCATAACTTTCCAAATCCTTCCTCCCTCCTTCATCCGTCCGTAACTTCCCATAACTTTCCAAATCCTCCCTCCCTCCTTCAACCGTCAGTAACTTTCCATAATCGTCCGTAAATTTCCATAACTTATCACATAACTATCCGTAACTTCCCATAACTTTCCAAATCCGCCCTCACTCCTTCAACCGTCTGTAACTTTCAATAACCGTCCGTAACTTCCCATAACTTCCCACACCCCCTCCCTCCCTCTTTCCTTAAACCGTCCGTAACTTCCATATCCGTCCGTAACTTCTCATAACTTTTCATAACTGTATGCTTCTCTTCTATTTTCCTTTTTAATTATTATTTCTTTTTGCAGATGAATTGCATTTTTTTTTAACGAATTTGCTAAGATTCTTTTTTTTAACGAAAAAAACAATTATAAATAAATGATCTTGTTTTTTTGTTTTTTTTGATTATTTAGTGTACTTCGTAAAAAAGATTTAGGGTTTATATATACTCTTTCTTTCAAAAAAGTTCGAATTGAGTCTTTTTTTATTTATTTATGTGCATTCCAATTTGATTAATTTATTTTTCTCCTTTATTTTATAAGGATCATTTATTTAAGGAGTGTATCTTAACATAATAATTACCATTATATAAAATTAAGTTTTTGAACGATTTTAGAATCTTAAAAAAAAAAGATTTTAGAAAAAATGTTTGTACCTAAATCAATTAAAAAATCATTCGTCATGATTACTTAAGTTTTTTGTTTCGAATCTTGGGTAAAAATAGGATAGGGGATGGGTTATGGATTATAATTATTATTACTTATTTATATGATTAATGAGTTGGGTTGGGGTTATGAAAAAAGACAAATGGTAAAATGGAGATTAAGTAAATATTTTTTACTAACCCTCAACGGATAACAGTTCGGATAATCGATTTCCTCATATTCTCTACGACAGTTACACAAACAAATCACCCTCCATCAAATGTTGATTATGGAACAAAGTAATCATCAGGATATTGAATATATTTTTTTAATTTGTTTTGAATGAGAGAAATGGAATTTCATTATTTTTTTAATTTCTTTACTGTCACTGTGTGTGTCAGTGACACGAGTAAGAGAATACTACTATTTTATTATTATTACAAGGAAGGAATATTTTAATTTCAAAGAAAAAAAGAAAGCAAAATAGACACATCACCATTTCCAGTCGATTTATATTTTTCTTATTTCCCCTTTATATGCATAACTACCACCTCAATTAGGGTTTTCTCCTGTTTAACCCCTTTTCCCATTTTCCCTTTGTTATATTTACCGTTTTCTTCAAGAAATTAATCTCTTTATAAATTCCTAATTCCTTCAACAATCAATCCTCATTGTGTTGGTTAATTCGCGAAAGACGGGAGATTTGGTATTTTTGGGGTTTGTGATTGGAGGGATTGTTTTTCCCTTCTGTTTGGGAGGAATTTGAGGTAAAAAGATTTGATTTTTTCTATTTGGTTATGGTGATAAGGATTGGGGATCAATTAGGGTTTGATCGCCGATAATCGGCGAGGTGGATTCGCAGTTTCGCCGGGGGTTTGGGGTTTTGTATGGAAACTCGTAGCCGGAAGCGGGCGGAGGCTACCTCATCAGCCCCTTCTTCTTCGTCATCCGGTCCTACAACTCGTTCCAACAAGCGCGGCCGTATCTCCTCCACCGCCGCTGTTAACTCTTCCACATCAGTCCCCGCCGTTACTGCTGCTCCTTCGCTCTCGACTCGCTCACGAGCTTCCAAGTCTCAGGACTCGTCCACTCCAATGGATTCCTCCGCCAATGAATCATCCGGGTCGGCCCGGGGTCGCCGAGGCAAGAATCAAGTGCCTGATAAGGATAATTCTGATAAAGGTAAAGAGAAAGAACACGAGGTTAGGGTCAGGGAGAGAGAAAGGGATTCTGAGAGGGAACGTGAAAGAAACTTGAACATTGATGGTGGAGCTGACGATGATGATGATAGTGAGGGGGGCGTTGGAATTTTGCACCAAAATCTCACTTCCGCTAGCAGTGCACTCCAAGGGCTGCTCCGTAAACTTGGAGCTGGATTAGATGATTTGCTGCCGTCGTCAGCAATGGCTTCCGCCTCCTCATCCCACCAGAGCGGGCGGCTCAAGAAGATCTTATCGGGCTTACGAGCTGAAGGGGAAGAAGGAAAGCAAGTTGAGGCACTAACTCAGCTTTGTGAAATGCTGTCCATTGGGACTGAGGATTCACTCAGTACCTTCTCAGTGGATTCCTTTGTTCCAGTGCTTGTTGGGTTGCTTAACCATGAGAACAATCCTGATATTATGTTGCTTGCGGCCAGGGCATTGACTCATCTGTGTGATGTGCTGCCTTCTTCGTGTGCTGCGGTTGTGCATTATGGTGCAGTTTCTTGCTTTGTTGCTCGGTTGCTCACCATCGAGTACATGGACTTGGCTGAACAGGTGAGCTAGTTTTGATGTAGTTATAATTTTTCGGTTCTGTGTAGCAATTTTGTTCATGTATGACTTCTATTACTCCCTCCGTCCCTAAATGAAAGTCCAAATTTTATTTTAAGGGACACTCTGAAAAGTCCCTAAATGAATGTCCAAATTTCATTTTAAGGTACACTCTGAAAATGTGTGCTATTTTATACTGTACATTTTAATGGCAAAGTTGCATAAATATTCTTGTTTCCACTTTCTAAACATTTAGTTTTACGATAATAAAATGTAGGATTTTTTTTTTTTGGTAAAGAAGTGTTTAGGGACAGTTTTTCTTACAAAAAAGACATTCATTTTGGGACAAAAGTTTCTTGAATGTGGACATTCATTTAGTGACAAGACTATATTTCTTTAGTGCAATATGCTTATTAACCATCCAAGAACTAACTTAAAACTATGTTATTTACTTGTGCTATTTGTGCTTGTTGGGTACAGTCTTTGCAAGCATTAAAGAAGATATCTCAGGAGCACCCGACTGCCTGCTTACGAGCTGGGGCACTTATGGCAGTACTTTCATATCTTGATTTTTTCTCCACCGGTGTACAGGTAACCTAATTTGTCTCAAGTATTTAGTTTCTTGATAGCAGCAATCTTGTGTTGGACGAAGTGGAATAATATTGTTATATCACGTGTATGTTTTAGAGAGTTGCATTGTCTACTGCGGCAAATATGTGTAAGAAACTCCCTTCAGATGCGGCTGACTTTGTCATGGAAGCGGTGCCTTTATTGACTAACCTTCTTCAATATCAAGATGCCAAGGTGATTATCATTTTGAATTTTGAGAGCAAATCTGAATGTCCCTGACTGAGGGCACACCTGTAGGCCCTTGTTCTGTTAACCCGTTTCTTACTTGTATTTTGAGTTCGCTTCTCATTTTTTGATTATTCTTTTGGTTTTAGGTCTTAGAACATGCTTCCGTTTGTTTGACTCGAATTGCGGAGGCATTTGCATCTTCTCCAGACAAGCTGGATGAACTCTGCAATCATGGACTTGTGACTCAAGCAGCTTCACTTATATCTACCAGCAGTTCTGGAGGTGGTCAAGCATCTCTGAGCCCATCTACCTACACTGTAAGGGCAATGATTGCTTTCTCACTAAATCATTTTCATTTTGGAGTTACATTGTAATTAAGAAACTGTGCAGGGCTTAATCCGATTGCTTTCGACATGTGCAAGTGGTTCTCCCTTGGGAACCAAAACTTTGCTACTCCTTGGGATCAGTGGTATCATTAAAGATATTTTGTCAGGTTCTGGTCCTGTTGCAACAATGTCTGTTTCGCCGGCGCTGACTAGACCACCAGAGCAGGTAAATGCTGTTTCTTTGTGGTTCTCTCTCTTGGTATTTTGTTGTTCTTCTATTCATTCTGATGGTTTTCTCATGTCCAGATGGCTGGCTGATTCATTTTTAGTATGTTAATTACTATCTCATGTATATTTATGGATCATTATGTTCAATGGCTATACCGTGGATCTAGTTCCCCGTATGATGACAATTATCTATTTTATGTTCTTCTGTCACTAATGTTGTGAATGGATGGTTTTTATTGATTCTCTGGTTGGTAGTTGTACATGGTCGTATTTGCTAGTTTAATGTGGGGAATCACGGTTCTCCTTCAGAAAATCCCTTTCTGGTACTTGCATATAGCATCATCATTTAGCTTTCTTCAAGTACTCTATATATCTCTGTCACCCAGATTGGCAATGTTGTGAGAAGAAAAGCTATTTAGCATGTTGATATTTTAACTGAGAAACTTCCTACTGTTCGGTTACTCAGATTTTTGAGATTGTGAACTTAGCAAACGAGCTTCTTCCACCTCTGCCTCAAGGTACTATATCTCTTCCAGCCAGCTCTAGTTTACTTGTTAGAGGGTCCCTTTTGAAGAAGTCTCCTGTCAGTGGGACTGGTAAGCAAGAAGATACAAGTGGCAACGTACCCCCTGAGGTTTCAGCCCGTGAGAAATTATTGCATGATCAGCCTGAGCTTCTACAGCAGTTTGGGATGGACATTCTTCCTATTTTCATTCAGGTTAGTATTAAATAGAATAAGGTAGCATATACTCCTTTCTTTCCCAGTTTTAGACCACATACCATTTATTGCCTTGCAGATATATGCTTCTAGTGTGAATGCTCCGGTCCGTCACAAATGCCTCTCAGGCATTGGGAAACTAATGTACTTCAGCAACGCAGATATGATTCAGTCTTTATTGGGTGTGACAAACATATCAAGGTACACAGTTAGCATACAAGTTCCTTTCATCATTTGATTGCTTAATTTTTATGAAAAGAAGTACATATTCTGAGTGGTTAAATTGGTTCCAGTTTCTTAGCGGGAATATTAGCATGGAAAGATCCTCAAGTTTTGGTTCCTGCCCTTCAAATAGCAGAGATTTTAATGGATAAGCTTCCTGAAACTTTCTCTAAGATGTTTGTTAGAGAAGGTGTTGTTCATGCTATTGATTCACTTATTTTAGCTAGCAGCCAACCACCTGCCGAGAAAGATAATGATTCTACCCCTGGATCATCAACACGCTCAAGGCGCAATCGCCGTCGCATTGGTAATACAAATTCTGACATAAATTCTACCGAAGACGCAAAAAGTTCAATGCCAACTGTTGGTTCCCCTCCAAATTCAGTAGAAATCCCAAGTGCCAGTTCAAGTCTTCGAACTACAGTAAGTGCTTGTGCGAAAGCCTTTAAAGATAAGTACTTCCCAACGGATCCTGGAGGTGCTGAAGCTGGCGTTACAGATGATCTTTTACATTTGAAAAATCTTTGCATGATGTTGAACACTGGAATAAATGATCCAAAGTCTAAATCGAAGGGAAAGTCTAAAGCTGCTAGCCATCGCTTTGCTGATCTTTCCCCAAGTATGGAGGAGAATTTGATTGGGGTGATATCTGAAATGATGTCAGAGCTAAGCAAAGGAGATGGTGTCTCCACATTTGAGTTCATTGGCAGTGGAGTTGTCGATGCACTTCTGAACTACTTCTCCTGTGGGTACTTCTCCAAGGAGAGAATGTCAGAAGCTAACCTACCAAAGCTTCGTCTACAAGCCCTCAGAAGATACAAGTCATTTGTTGCCCTTGCCCTCCCATCAAACATTGATGAGTCTAATGCAGCTCCTATGACTGTTCTAGTTCAGAAGCTTCAAAATGCCTTATCTTCCTTGGAGCGCTTTCCAGTTGTTCTGAGCCACAGTGCTAGATCATCTAGTGGAAATGCACGTCTCTCTTCTGGTCTTAGTGCATTGTCTCAGCCGTTCAAATTACGTCTCTCTAGAGCTCATGGAGAAAAATCTCTCCGTGATTATTCTTCAAATGTGGTTTTGATTGACCCGTTAGCAAGTTTAGCAGCCGTTGAAGACTTCCTTTGGCCTCGGGTTCAGCGTAGCGAGTCTGGTCAGAAACCCTCTGCTTCGGTGGGTAACTCGGAGTCTGGGACCACACCTACAGGAGCTGGTGCTTCATCACCATCTAGTTCTACTCCCGCTTCAACTACTCGTCGTCATTCCACAAGATCAAGATCATCTATTAATATTGGAGACACTGCCAGAAAGGAGTTATCACAGGATAAAAATGCGAGCTCATCAAAGGGGAAGGGGAAAGCTGTTCTAAAGCCAGCTCAAGAGGAGGGCAAAGGACCTCAGACAAGAAATGCTTCTCGTAGAAGAGCGTCTCTGGATAAAGATGAACAAGTGAAGCCCATGGATGGGGACTCTACATCTGAGGTATGCTAAATTCTGGTCCATTTTTAGGTTTCCGTGGCAGGAAATTAGCGTCATATAATTTTATACATGTGAAATTTTGATTGTATAAGTTAACTTCTTCCATCAAAAAATGAGTTTCTTACTGTTTATCATTGAACTTTTTATTGTGATAAGAATTATCATTTTGTTTATTATATGAGCCCTTTTCATCTACCAGTCCTATTTTTCTGAGAAAATTTAAATATAGAAATCAATAATTGGCATAGAGGCTTAACTTTATTATAGTGGGTGGATATGGCATTGTTTACGGTGCAATGTTTTACTAAAGGGTAAATTTCAGCAATTACTTATTGTATGTTCTTATTGTGATCCCTTGCCTAAAACACCTGATATAAGCCCTCAAAATTATATGTACTTGACACTTTACCGGTCTAAACTCCATCAAAATTAAGCGGTAACCAGTACGGGAGTCTTGAGTGGTTCTTAAGTTTCCTTTGACTAAGTTTGGCTGGATTAGTTAGCAAGCCTGTGGAAGTGAATAGGATTGATTACCACCATTTTCAGTTTCCACATCCAAAGTCCAAAAATCATCAAGGCCACATATCAATCTCAACCATCTTAGTAGTATAGATAACAAGAAACACAATATTCGGGTTAAAGTTGAAGTTGTATCATCCTCGTCAAGATGCGATGGAATGTATCTGTATATTACTCCCTCTTTCTACGATAAGCGTCCACCATCCATTTTGGATCTTCCACTTGAAGAGTATGCTTTCTAAACATATACCTTCAATTGCCCTAACTTAACCACCTGAAGTTAAGTATCTTGCATACAGTCGAGCATTTTTGTAACCATGCTCAACTCCAAGTATATTACCACTAGTAAAAGCCCGTGTCCGAGGACACTTTTTTTTTTTTTTTTTTTTAAGGGCATAATGGGAAAGGGACAACTTAGTGAGGGCAAAATGGGAAATTCGGCACTTGGTACTGTTCATTGTACTGTAGCACCCCGTTCCCATTTATACTATAGATATCCTTTGATTGTTAGACTTTTCAAGTAAGGAGTATATATATATGTATAGTATCAAGGATCTAAGTCAAAGAACCAGGGAAAACAAAAGCATGATTTGGGTTTGAAAGAACCACATGGATTGAGATATGTGAGCAAAATTCATGATCAAATAACAAAAAGGAAAATACAACAATCAGTAAAAATGGGTTGATAAAAGCTACAGAAGTCTTATGTTCTTAGCACATGATTTTGGTTTTTATTGCTCCTCTTTTGATGTTAGTTAAATATTGGTGGTCAGTCACCTGGTGTACAGTTCAAACTTAACTTTTTTCTCTCTGTAGGATGAGGAGTTGGACTTATCACCAGTTGAAATCGATGATGCATTGGTGATTGAAGAAGATGATGATATCTCTGAGGATGATGAGGATGATCAGGAAGATGATGTATGTTGATTTTCTGATTTTTTCTCTTGCTGATAACATAATATTTTGGCACAATTGGCTTATCCACTTTATTGAAGTTGATGACAGTGATAATAACATCTTATCAAAAATTGTGATTATAACATACATTGCCATGATTGGCCTGTTTGCTTTATCAGAAACAGATGACCAGAGTATGGTGACACTTCTGTGATATGAGTTATTGCCAGTCTGTGTTAGTTATCTTGATTGATGTCATTGGGCTCATTTTTTCAGGTACTAGGGGATGATTCACTCCCTGTTTGCATGCCAGACAAAGTGCATGATGTTAAACTGAGTGATTCGACTGAGGATAGTCCTGCTGGCCCCGCAACAAGTGATAGCCAGACAAACCCTGCCTGCGGATCAAGCAGCAGAGCTACCACGGCTAAGGGGGCGGACCCAGTGGAGTTTAGGAGTGGGAATTCTCTCGGTTCTAGGGGTGCAATGTCTTTCGCTGCCGCTGCCATGGCTGGGCTTGCATCTGCTAATGGTAGAGGTATGAGGGGAGGCAGAGATCGACATGGCAGACCCTTATTTGGCTCGAATGATCCTCCCCGACTGATATTTTCTTCTGGTGGGAAGCAGCTCAACAGGCATTTGACCATCTATCAAGCTATTCAACGACAGCTTGTCCTAGATGAGGAGGACGATGAGAGGTATAATGGAAGCGACTTTGTATCTAATGATGGAAGCAGGCTATTGGGTGATATCTATACCATCACTTATCAAAGGGCGGACAATCAAAGTGATAGGGCATCAGCTGCAACTGGGAGTTCTGTTGTTCCATCTAAATCTACAAAAGCAGGTTCTACGTCCAGTTTCAACAGTGATTCCTCTTTGCATCAAATGTCACTCTTAGATAGCATTTTGCAAGGGGAGCTTCCTTGTGATCTAGAAAAAAGTAATTCTACTTACAACATATTGGCCTTGTTGCGTGTACTAGAGGGTCTGAATCAGCTTGCACCTCGTCTTCGAGTTCAAGCAGCCACTGATAGTTTCTCAGAAGGCAATGTTTTGAGTCTAGACGACTTAAATGCTAATGGTGTCAGAGTTGCTCCGGATGAGTTTGTGAACAGTAAGCTCACTCCAAAATTGTCTAGACAAATCCAGGACGCACTTGCTCTTTGTAGTGGCAGTCTACCGTCGTGGTGTAGCCAGTTGACCAAGGCATGCCCATTTTTGTTTCCGTTTGAGACTAGGCGTCAGTATTTCTACTCAACTGCCTTTGGGTTGTCTCGTGCATTATATCGGCTGCAGCAGCAGCAGGGTGCAGATGGGCACGGGTCAATGAATGAGCGAGAAGTTAGGCTTGGGAGGTTACAGCGGCAGAAAGTCCGTGTCTCTCGAAATCGCATTTTAGATTCTGCTGTTAAAGTTATGGAGATGTATTCAAGCCAGAAGGCTGTTCTTGAAGTAGAATATTTTGGTGAAGTTGGCACTGGATTGGGGCCTACCTTGGAATTTTATACCCTCTTGAGTCATGACCTGCAAAAAGTCGGGCTCAGAATGTGGAGGTGTAATTCTTCATTAGGTAATTCTTCGGAAATGGATCCTAATGTGAAGAAAGATGGGAAAAGAAATATCTCTGGGTTGGCATCTGAAGGGGGTGATAGTGATCTGATCCTAGCTCCCCTTGGCTTATTCCCTCGGCCTTGGTCTCTAAGTGCTGATTCTTCTGACGGAAGCCGTTTATCTAAAGTTATTGAATATTTTCGACTTCTTGGCCGGGCGATGGCAAAAGCACTTCAAGATGGACGTCTTTTGGACCTCCCATTATCAACAGGGTTCTATAAACTTATTCTTGGTCAGGTATGCTGCTGAATTTTGTTAAGAGTTTGTGATGAATGCAAACTGATACACTTCTAATTTCTCTCTTCACACTTTTTGCTTTGGTATACTGAAATTCTAAATCTTTACAGGAGCTTGATTTGCATGATATTCTTTCTTTTGATGCGGAATTTGGGAAGACTTTACAAGAACTACAAGCTCTTGTTTACCGAAAACAATACCTTGAATCAACCGCTGGCCATGATAATAATGAAGTAGTTAATCTATGTTTTCGCGGGACACCAATAGAAGATCTTTGTTTGGATTTTACCCTTCCTGGCTATCCTGATTACATTTTGAAACCAGGGGATGATAATGTACGGTATCCTTTAAATTATTACTCCCTCTGTCCCAAATTGAATGTCCTTTTTTGTCCCAAAATGAATGACATTTTGAAACTTTACCTTCAAATAACTTTGTCCCTAAATCATTTTTTTCATAGTTCATTATATTTTTGCAAAACTAGAATTTTGAAAGTGAGTAGCAAGAATGCTTATGATTTTTTCTATTAAAAATCAATCTTTTTAAAATGACCCTTAAATCTCAATTGGACATTCATTTTGGGATGGAGGGAGTACTGTATATTCCGTGCAATGCTTATCTTTCTTTTTATGTTCCTTTTCTAGTGTTTATTTAGCATGTTTTATCCTTGTTGACATTGACAGGTGGATATAAACAATTTGGAGGAGTACATTTCCCTTGTAGTTGATGCTACTGTGAGGACAGGGATCATGCGACAAATTGAAGCATTCAGAGCTGGGTTTAATCAGGTTATCCTCTGATATTATGGAATCTTGCATTCATGTTGGATCTAAATATATTTGTAGTTTGTGTTGTATTCTTGTTTTTTCATTATTAAAATGTGTACATTGATGATAACTTCGAACATTATTAACATCATTCTTCATATTACTTGTTGTAAATGTGCTTGTTTTTATTTGATTATGTATCTAAATGCTGCAATTGAATCAGTGATATCTGGGCCCGACAAATATTTATCCAGATGGTTTTTTTATTTTACCAAAATTTTGTTTTTGGATAGGATCAAGTGTAGAGCCAATAATGTATATAGGGTCAAGTGGAGAGCCAATAAGCCTGCCAATGCTGTTTGTAGTCTATGTTAAAATTTCGTCTCTGTTCTCTTTATTTTCGCATACCTTTCAACAAACACACGAAATTAACGGAAGGAAAAAGATAAGAGAGAAAACCAACCTAGAAACAGTAAATAAGTCGTGATATTAAACTATATTTTCTAGGATTTGGGTTTTGGTTTCCAAGGTCAATTTGATTTGTATGTGCTGGCATACCTCAATGCAAATTATCCTGCTCATATACAAGATTTTTTTTCTTCTCTAATTCCAAGGTGTGTAGTTTCCATGTGAACCTTGAATTGACTATGTTATTTTATCAATTATCAGGTCTTTGACATTGCGGCTCTACAAGTATTCTCTCCTAATGAACTGGACTATTTGCTTTGTGGCCGCAGGGAGATGTGGGAGGTAATGTACTTTTCTTTGTTATCTACTTAATAGCCCGCCAGAGCTTAAATTTTCATTTCTCATACTCAAGTAGAACAACCTCCTTCCTGCAGGCTGAGACACTTGTAGATCACATAAAATTCGATCATGGATATACTGCCAAGAGTCCTGCAATTGTCAATGTACGCTAATATGTTCTACTTATTTTTTTACATTTGGAATTCTTCAATTCCCGTTCCAATCCAGAAATATAGATAGAATAATCTCTTATCAAAAAATAAATAAATTGATAGATAATCTGAAATTCGTTTTGACGTGGTGATGCTTTCAGTTACTGGATATAATGGGAGAATTCAACCCTGAGCAGCAACGAGCCTTCTGCCAATTCGTCACTGGGGCTCCTCGGCTTCCTCCAGGGGGTTTGGCAGTTCTGAATCCGAAGTTGACGATTGTGAGAAAGGTATGAATACCTAAGTGAAATCATAATTAAGGGGGTTTTTGTTTTTTTTAAGTGATAAGTGCTGAAATCTGATTTCAGTTCTGAAAATGGCTGAATGATTAAGAGGCAGCAACTGAAAACTGAATTCTGAATTGGATAAGTTATTTGATTTTGTATCTGAATTCATTATCTGAAACAGTTAAAAAAAATAAAAAAAAATTAAAAAAATAAATAAAAAAAAACCCCAAACGTAAATGCAGTGAACAGTAAACGGTTTTAAAAAAAATTAACATAAACCAAGCATGAACAGTGCGTTTTAAGAGGCTTTCAGCACCATTTTTACCTCTTAAAAATCAGTGGCTTTTAAGAGGCATTAAGGCTGAAAAAAAAAAAAAAAACACACTTAAAGTGTTTTACCTCTTAGAATTAAGTGATTTACCTCTTAATAAGAGGTAAAATGAAAAAACAAAAGCCCCCTAATACTCCCTCCGTCCCATAATAAATGTCCCACTTTTCTTCTAGGTGCGTCCGAAAATATGTCGCGTGCAATTTTATCATTGCACAAGTAATGTACAAAATTGTAAAGCACATTCATTAAAAATGTTGACAAGTCAAATGCGACATTAATTATGGGACGGAGGGAGTATCTCTACTATTTTCTGCCTTGGATTTGTGGTGCTCAATCTTTTCTCTTTTTGTATTCAGCATTCTTCAACCAGCAACAACAATGCAGCCAATGGGTCTGGATTGTCAGAAACTGCAGATGACGACTTGCCAAGTGTGATGACTTGTGCTAATTACTTGAAGCTTCCTCCCTACTCTACCAAGGTATCTCATTCTTATCCTATATATTGGTAATGATCTTTTATACTCCATCCGTTCCATAAAGTTAGCCCCACTTTTTTTTTTTTCAAAAAAAAAGAAGGAAATTTGTTTTTTGACTAAACATTAAGGAAGAACTAATTATCCAAATGAAAATCTAAATAGATGGTATTGATGATGTATCAATGGCAAGTTTTAGATTTTTATTTGGATAATTAGTTGTACTTAAATGTTTAGTCAAAGTTTGATCAAATTTACCACTAAAAAAGTGGGACGATCTTTACTGGACGGACACCGTTTTAGTTTTTCTGCTTTTCTGAAACTTTATTTTTTTTAATTTTTTAATAAACAGGAAATCATGTACAAGAAACTCCTCTATGCAATCAACGAAGGGCAGGGATCATTCGATTTGTCATGAGTTTTCAAAACTGACTGAACTGTGTATATCGTAACTTGAAAACTTTTGTTGGGGTCATTTCTTAATAAAGGCTACGCTTTTTGGCGCCATCCGAACAACTTTAAGGTCAGTGTCTTTTCATCTTTAGTTGAGCAACTGTAGGTTTTTTAGGCATAAATTAAATTTAAAGAAAGTCCATCTGATATCTGGCAATTTTGTTTATCGCAATCCTTTCTTTTTTGTATAAAAAAATCTGTAAATTCTTATATTAGATATTGAACTGTATCATGTTTTGTTTTGGTTGTTTGTTGTAAGTTAGATGTGGACGACGTGGTCTTGGAATTGATATGATCATGAAGAACAAGTTTATGGAAAGCTTTTATTCAGCAGGGAATCTCTTTGTAAATAAAACAGGATTTTTGTGGTTCTTGAACAATAACGACATTTAAGTTCTTGTCAATTCAAACTTAACTTCGTGTTCTTACTTTACAGTTTCCGATGTGATTAATGAGAAATCTGTGTTTAAGTTACGCATCTTCGACAGTTTTTGTACTACAAGAGCTCTTCCTGTGTGTGGGGTCGAGGGAGAGGTTGTTTCTACATGTGGACAACCTTCCTTTATTCTGGAGGATACTGTGTGGGGCTGAGGGAGAGGTTGTTTCTACGTATGTAGACATCCATACCGATGGTTTTGGTTCTCCGGATTGGTCGATATTTAATATGGTTTTCAGTATCGGTGGTTCTGGTTTCATCAGATTAGTCGATTTTTAATATGGTATTCGGGATATTGATGATTCATAACAAAAAAATTGAATTATTCATCTGCTTTGATGTGTGACATTGCTTGGTAGAAGAATATACTATATGGTACTCTCCATCGATCCCACTCGAAAAAGGCACTGGTTTTACACGAGAATTAAGGAAAGTGTAGTGTATAGTAGAGCAAGTGTTGTGAGTATAAAAAGTGATGTAAGAGAGAGAAAGTGGGGTAGAGAATAATAATGGCACGACGAAAAAAATCAACTAGGGTTCAAAGATAGCCGAACGAAAGAAATTCTTACCAGAGATACTGATATCAATAATGGCACTGACGAAAAAACCAGCCACAACAAACAACTTCCTTCCACCAAGATCCACCGCAAACACCGCCAAATAAACCACGAAAAACCGCGCAACCGAAGAACAAACTCGCACATTACCCATCAACTTAACAAAACAAACCACACCAAGCTTTCAATTTTTACTGCACAACACAACTTCGGAGAGGGGGAAGTGCCATCACAACTCAACGATTTAGATCAAGCCGTTGGTTGTATCGATTCCAAATTTAAATATTTGGTGTAATATACTCCCTCCGTCCCAGTCGAGTGGAGACTTATTTCCTTTTTGGTCCATCCCAGCCCAATGGAGACTGCCCAAAATGGAAGGGAATCTTTACTATTTTTCCCACTCATTCTCTCCTATTTTACTTTTACATTCACAACACCAATCAAATCACTATTCATCCCACTCATTCTCTCTCCTATTTAATTTTTCATACTCACAACATTTTCTTTCACTTTTTATCTCTCTTACTTTTTCTTAATCTGTGTGCCCAAATTTTTGGTATCCACTTGACTGGGACGGAGGGAGTAAGTATTAGGGAGGAAGAATAACTCAAATAAACATTATCATCTCAATAAGTTACATAAATCAAACTATGTAACATTTCTTGAATCTCAAATTACAAATTACAACCCAAATCACAAACAAAAAAAATAAATAAATAAACAATTGGCACTATCTCTCTGCAAAAGCTTCTCTAATTATCATCATCCTTGTCATGGCCGCACCGCACTTGAACAGCCAAAGTCCTAGCAAGATCATCAGGGCATGAGTCCCTGTCGAAACTTGACCTTGCAATCGGAATATTACAACCAGCTTTCCCCAAGCAACGCTGCAAAATAAAATAAATAAGTTCAACCACAAAAAACAATGGATTATAGAAACATAGCTGTAGTGTCATTTTTACCTCTTCGACGACTTTCTTTGTGTTGCCGGAGTTGCATTTTCCGGCCGTGTAGGACCCACAAGCACCCCATGGATCACCAAAGCTTGCAAACTGGACGACCTTGATGACTTTGCCTTGAGGGCAGCTCAGGACAGCTCCTTTCGTCTCTCCCTCCGACTTCATTCCTTTTCCCGCCTTTTCAAAGAAGTTTACGTTTGGTGGGAATGTCTCGTTTAGGTAGCTGCATATCATGTCTCTGTTGACGGTTTGGATCTGTATTCCGTCCACGTTTCCTCCACTTTCCTCGAAAACTACCAAGAGGTTGTCTTTTGGCTTCAAGAATGCCCTCGGAATGTGATACCTGAAAAATTTCACGTTGAAAAGTTGGTTGGTTGTTCTTGACAGATCAATGCACGAGGGTCCCACCAGTGCGTCGCTATAAGCAAAATAGGCGATTATTGCATAGCTTTAAGACTTTTGCTAATGAAAGATCATTGCTTACTCGGTTTGAGAAGGGGTTCCGAGAGGGGAGCGATAAGAATGCCAATAACGTCCAATGCTTCTACCGTTGACCCAAATCATTCCTTTTCCCATCTTCTCCATCCTAATAGCGACGGGACTAGTTCCCTCAGGAGCCTCAAAGTATGTCTAAAACAACAACAAAAGCAGTGAGTTCTATGTCCAAGATAAGCAAAATAAAGAACATTTGCTCTTAATAATGTTGCA
Source organism: Adenophora triphylla var. japonica (assembly GCA_022495995.1). NCBI lineage: Eukaryota > Viridiplantae > Streptophyta > Magnoliopsida > Asterales > Campanulaceae > Adenophora > Adenophora triphylla. The sequence goes on along the minus strand of JAFEMH010005041.1, from coordinate 70,529 downwards.
AAATGAAAAGGCTAACCAAAGGCATTACCTTGTACCATGTAATAGGCGTCATTAGGCTGGTGGCTGGACTCCATTGTACTTTACGCGATCCTTCTTCCGTGAATATTTGGTTCATTTCTCCGCTTACACCAACCTATTCATGTAAAATCATCGATGATCACTATATATATACACGCACACACATGAGTGAACTATATGTATTGTACCATGTGATTCCATTGATTCAGTGTGACATCAAGGGTACCAGCATTCAACCCTTGGATTGTTACTGCTCGAACACCAGAAAATCTTTTCTCCATGTAAGCTCCGCTATTCTGCATTGATCAAAAAATGAAAAAAAAAAAGAAGGTATCTGGTGTTTAGACGCTTTGTTATCTGAAATCGATGCAGAAATGGTCGTTTAACTGTGTTACTAAGTTTGATATTTTACCGGAAGTCCCACTGTCATGCCCAACAAGGCTATTTGATTAGTTCCGGGCCTCAAAGTCACTGGTTTCGAAAAGAGAAAGGACTTTGCAGCAAAACTTCCATGTCCAAATCCTGAAAGATCATTGAACTCTTAGTCAGCTCTCTGTCATATACACTACTCAAAAATATAACTTTTGAGACGGCTGTTTACAGTCTTAAATAGTTTCTAATATCGTCTCTGTTTGAATTAGGATAGAATAGGGATTAAATAGGGGTCTCATTAAGTGAATGTCACAAATAGTTTCTAATATCATCTCTGTTTTCTTACCAATATATTCGCCGTTTACAAATGCAGCCATTGCATCACCAAGATTTGCGATTTGGAGAACGGGCAGGATGTCAGACCTCATTGGTAAGTCATCTTTATCGAACTTTATGCTGGTGCCATACCACAAGTAGTCTGAAGCATCTTTGGTTGCGCTAGTAAGTTCCAATGGTGACTTGTTCTTAATCGACATCTCCTTAGTGCTTGGAACGATTTCCTTGTACATCTGCCATTTAAGATTGCTAGCTTTCTTTGAAGGATGGAAATTCCTTGAATTATGTTGTGACACAATCTGTGTTACAAAATGAAGTCAATGAGCAAACGATAATTAGTCTGCTCCAAGTTCTAGGACTTGTCTGGACGAGACAAGTCCTCTTTTGACCTATAACCAGACAGTTAAGGTTACAGTTCAAAACATAGCTTTTATGGGTAATAAAACCATGTTTTCTAAATAAAATGCAGCATTTACCATGTCAGAGTTGAAAACGAGCGTCTTGCAATCGGGAAGAATGCTCACTGATCTCCTTGGAAGGTTATAGTTTTTACCCCGGAAATTAACTATGGCTGGCACCTTTTTATGAATATTGCTCAAGAATGCAGCACAAATACCAGTCCCCGGCTTCTCATACGTAACAATCTGTTGAAAAAATTAACCAAAACTTTCTTTCAGCGACTCGAGGATAATTACTTACATAACAGGACTGACTGAATAGCAGTTAAATCTTGCCTGAACATGCTTGTTGATATCTTGAGTCTTAGGAGTTCCCCAAAGCAAAGCTTTCTTCGCCAATCTCATTGTCTTGTGTAAATCTCTAAGGTGACTCCATTTTGGATTTCTTACTAACCCTGAAAAAAATATATACGAAAATTTAATCAAATTCTTGAAATAATTATAGCACTTTCTTGAATAAGAATCAGTGTCATTCAAACATAGCTAACCAAATTCATCCAAGGGAGCTTCGTCGTAGTAGCGAGTAGTCACGTAAGATGAACTTGTCCTACCAAAGTTCGTCCCACCATGGTACTGATATCAATAAATAGAATTTGTACGTTAAAAAAACCAGCGAAAAAAACTATGTCCTCAATCCATAATTTTGATAAAAATACTGAGAAAAATGATAATATATGTACCATATAGTAATTTGTCATGGAACCGTTCAATGCAAAGAATCGAGCAACTGCGAATGCAATATCTTCTGCTGATCTTTGCGATGGTGGATCGCCAAAAACTCTATATCTGTAATCATACAAATGTTCAATCCATTATGGTCAAACTCGGGTCAACTACAAAGAAACATAGCCAAACCGAAAGAGAAAGAAAGAACGATAATACTCACTGAGCAGTCCAATTCTCAGTCCACAGAGTAGGCTTGTTGGGGCTATTTGGACCTGAAAATGTTTCTGCACAATGCCTTCCGTTGCATGTATTAATCTAGACACAGAACCAAGTAACTTAGATAGCTTTTTTAAGAAAAATCCATCCGTTTCCTCATTAAAAAGATCAAAATTTCCTAGTACTTAGCAAATTTTGATGTTTTTTGTTTTTGTTTTTGTTTTTCCGAGTAGGGATATGAACAAAATGAACTTACGACGTTAGGAGGGGCATCCTCTTGCTTGCACATGACCCATGGGATCTCGTTATATAGACCCGTAGCCATATCTGCTGCCCATCTGATGTACTTAAGTCCCATCTCTCTGTATGAGCGTTGGACATGGTTGTACTCATTCTCAATCTGAATAATACGAAAAAAAAATACTCAAAATTTAATGATCAATAATTTGTATTCTTAAAAAAAAAATAAAAAAAAATTAGGCGATAACGCGGACTAGAGTACAAGCAAATAACCTGTGCCAAGATGATGGGACCTCCTTGTGGCGCAAATAAGTTGTTCTCCTTCATCAAGTTTACGATCTTTTCACTGTATTGTTTCATATGATTCTGCAATATAGAAAAAATGTATTTTCTTTCATTACCCAAAAAATTGTGAATAAGAAGTCGCGAAAAAAATTAAAAGATAATAGTCACCATGAATGGCTCATTGTAGGAACGGAATGTGATGTTGGGAACTTGTCGTAGCCAAAAAGGGAGTCCACTGCTCATAACAACGTCGGAAAAATTTAAGAATCAAGAGAACACTATTTCGCTTAAATGCCAACAAAAGAGAAAAAAAAATTGTATACCCAAGATTCCATTCAGCTTGAATGAACGGTCCAATTCGAAGGATCACATACATTTCATTCTCATCAATCAGTTTGATGAATTTTACCAAATCGTTGTTGCCTTCAAAATTGTACTGCACATCAAAATGAGATCGCCTTCATTTCAATCCAGAAAAAAAAATAATGGATCCAAGAACAAATCTAATAGGAAGTCTGGTTTTTTTTTTCCCTACCTGTCCTTGAACTGGCTCATGGATGTTCCAAAAAACATAAGTTTGGATCGCGTTCAAGCCTCCTTCTTTAGCCTTTCTAATGAGATCCGGCCACATCTAAATCCCAAAAAAAAAAAAAACATTTTTGATCCATACCAATATGAATGACACACACACGAGTTTGGAAATGCAGTATATATATATACCTCAGGAGGACTTCGGGGATAATGGATCGAACCAGAGAATAGAAGCTCTCGATTTCCATTGATAATCATCGACGTTGCATCATAAGTGACCCCGCCCTTTGGCTGTTTCTTGCCACGAGCAGAAACAGCCCACAGCGTTATCACACTTAACAAAAGTATTAATCTTGTGTTCATTTTTGCAATGCTTCTCAATTGTGATTATATTTTAAAGAACAAAACGAGTTTTTTCGTTTTCGCCTTCTTTTAAACGGGAACCTCTTCCTTAAGAGGGGGAGTAAGTGCCCTGCAATGGGTGTAAGAAAGAAGCGTTGTAGAGAAAGGTGCGGTAAATCTAAGGTCTTAGATACATTTTAGGAGCTCTTTTTTCATGGTTTTTTGACCTTTTTTTTCTCGAATAATTGTTTGGTTGTGCTTTCTTTTATCCGTCCGCGACTTTCTATACACATGTCTTATGTATAAATGTACGTGTGTGTATATATATACATATCTACCGTTAATATAGAGAATGCGTTTGAACAATGAATTTGGCTAAATTTAGAGTGTAATAATGTGGCCATGAACGTTCAACAAGAGTTCAGAATATGGCGGGAATGTGTAAATGTGTCGCAAGAAGTTCTAAAAATGAAAGGTCAAGACATAACTTGTTAAATCTATCTTTTAAGTTTTATCATCACTTAACGTCTCGTTTATTTTTTCATTTTTAGCTTTTATTCAGATCTAACTGGATGGGTACATCAGATATAACACAATTCATATACTGTTTTTTTTCTCTATTTAGATCTAAATGTCTCTTATTTTTCACTTAATTTTCAGATGTAAAACATCGCTTATTTGCCTCTAAACTGATTTTTTTTTCTTATAAATATTTCTTCCATAAACTTGTAATTTCAAAAATATCAAACCCAAACAATAAATCAGCAACCATTCATCCCATCTATCTAATCCATTAAATGTCGTAACCCTAATTTCAAATGTGAATTCAGATGAATATTTAAACAACTTAAGTAATTCATAATCAGCCTTCAGATGCTACCTTTTATCAGTTCAGTCAAATTCAGACGTAAATGTTGTGAAAATCACGCCCACGCAGCGGAAACGGACCGAGCTAGGAAGAAAAATAAGGGCAACACACACGAAAAGTAAATCACACACAAAGGAACACACAAGAATTGTTAACCCGGTTCGTTGCAACAACAACTACGTCCGGGGGCGCTACCAAGCCAAAATATTCACTATAATATTTTCCGATGTTACAATTTGTCTCTAGGCTATCACATGTATTTATAGGAAACAAGAAATCAAATCCTAGTAATAAAAGGATTCCTAACTAAAGAAAGTATTCTTCTTTCTTCACAAGTCTTCCAAATATTGCTGTCACAAGGAAACATCAATCAAGAGGAAATCTGATCAAATTAGGAAACAGAATCGATCAGAATTCTTCCTTCCGTCTACAGCGGCCGCCCTCCATGCCAAGCGCGCCCGCGCAAGTGTCCCGAGACTTCAAGCGCCCTCGTCCATTCTCAGCCGCGGTCGCGCAGAGCCAGCGCGGTCGCGCACGTGACCAGCTGCTCTGCGATTTTCCTTCATGGTTTTGACTCCAATCCCAACAATCTCCCACTGGAGACAAACCATCCATGATACCTTTTCTTGAAACAAACAAATCTCGGTGGCCGGCTATTGCGTTGGTAGCGCCCGGCCTCTTGTCTAGTTATCCAAGTGAATTGAAGCCGAGCTACGCTTCAACATAGCGTCGGTTCTACCATGCTCAGAGTCTTCATTCCGAATGATCCTCCTGCACATCCCCAGCTCACTTGCTTGCTAACTATCGATCCTGAACAGCGCGAATCCACGTGCCCCACACAATCACAAGCTTGGAACCTTTGTGTGTTCTTTGCAACCCATCGCATCACCGTTCTAGATCCCGCTCCCATGTTGACCAAATTGGTTCCACGTCGGCCGACTTCATTACCCAATTTTCTATCAACATACCGTTTAGTAAAATTTCTCCCACCATGGCGATCTCGGCCACCACCATTCATCATTGGGATGCGCCCTCGTTTCCCCCAACGACTCATGTTGCATGTGGTATACAACATATTTTCCACGCCGCCACGAGCCACCAAGCTAGCTCCGCGGTTTACCTTCCACGTCCCACAACCGAAGGTCACCACACAACCCTCCTTATCAAGTTGCCTTATGGAAATCAAGTTCCTCTTCAAATCCGGAATATGTCGCACATCACGTAGCCGTAAAACAGTCCCATCCGTTGCTTTGACCCGAACAACCCCCTTTCCAATGACCTTGACAGGATAATCGTTTCCCAAACGAACAACCCCAAAATCACCCGGAGCGTCTTGCTCCATTCTTTACTGCACCGGTGCATGAATGAAACGTCGAGCCGAATCCAAAACCCACGAATCAGTTGAACTGCTCCCACCCAAGATTAATACGTCCGCCATCTCTTCAGCAACATTCAATTCCTTCGCTCTGCCTGACCGCTTCGGACAACTTCTCCTAAAGTGCCCCTTCTCCCCACAATCGTAGCAAGTAATCACCTTCTTGCCACCCTTACTCTTTTCACCGACATTTAGTGCTAGCCCCGATGTCCCACTCTTCCTACGAATTTCTTCGCCAAGAATCACATCAACGACATTCGAAAACTTCAGCTTCACTTTTCCTGTTGAAACGTTAACTGCTATCGCAGTCGTATCCCAACTTTCCGGTAAAGAAGAAAGTAAAATCAATGCTAGTACCTCATCATCAAGAGTAACAGCCACGGAAGATAGTTGGGTCGCAGTAGATTTGAATTCACTTATATGCTTTGTTGCCGACATGCCTTCCACCATCCTTACGTTCAACAGCTTCCTCATTAGATGAGCTTTATTCGCCGCCGATGGTGCTTCGTACATGCTCGCCAACATCTGTAACATCTCCATGGTAGTCTTCGCCTCCAAAACATTCTTCGCCACATCCTTGGTCAACGTTTGCCTAACAAGCCCTAACGCTTTCCGATCCAAGATTTCGAATTTTGCTTCCTCTATGTCCGCCGGCTTTTCTTTTAATGGTAGATACAAATCCTTGTTCCACGAAACATCCTCGATCTGTGTCTTCCAAAAATTGAAATCCGTCCCATCAAACTTTTCGATCAACACCTTATTACCATCCTCCAAAGCTCCCAAGAAATCCATAGCAAAAGACCAGCCAACCAATGATTCGACAAAACCAGAGGGGCTCTGATACCAGTTGTTGTGAAAATCACGCCCACGCAGCGGAAACGGACCGAGCTAGGAAGAAAAATAAGGGCAACACACACGAAAAGTAAATCACACACAAAGGAACACACAAGAATTGTTAACCCGGTTCGTTGCAACAACAACTACGTCCGGGGGCGCTACCAAGCCAAAATATTCACTATAATATTTTCCGATGTTACAATTTGTCTCTAGGCTATCACATGTATTTATAGGAAACAAGAAATCAAATCCTAGTAATAAAAGGATTCCTAACTAAAGAAAGTATTCTTCTTTCTTCACAAGTCTTCCAAATATTGCTGTCACAAGGAAACATCAATCAAGAGGAAATCTGATCAAATTAGGAAACAGAATCAGTCCAGAATTCTTCCTTCCCGTCTACAGTGCGGCCGCCCTCCATGCCAAGCGCGCCCGCGCAACTGTCCCGAGACTTCAAGCGCCCTCGTCCATTCTCCAGCGCGGTCGCGCAGAGCCCAGCGCGGTCGCGCACATGACCAGAAACTGCTCCTGCGATTTTCCTTCATGGTTTTGACTCCAATCCCAACAGTAAAATCAAATTTCAACACTTAACACTTAAAAAAAAATTCAAACGCCCCCAACATGACTCGGTAAGAAAACCTCAAGTTTTATCAGTTCAGTCAAATTCAGACGTAAAATCAAATTTCAGCACTTAACACTTAAAAAAAAATTCAAACGCCCCCAACATGAATCGGTAAGAAAACCTCAAGCATTATCGTCCCCGTTTATTCATTCATTTATGAAAATGCATGCATCCACACAATTATGCCAATCACACGGTGAATTTTATTTGCAAGGCACCAAATGTGCAAGGCACTTTGAAATTACCACAATGCCCTTATATATATAACAAAAAAAATAAAAAAATTACAATTTCATTTCAAACATTTCAAACGTCGGTCTCTCCCTCCCCATCTCCATTTCCGACGATACCCAACGCCAACCACCACCGTTTCTTCGCCGGAAAACTCAATTCTTCTACAATGGTTCGGATGAAAATTCCCAATGTCGCCAAGTCTACCACTGGGACCTCGTCTACCGCCGGTGTCTTCGCCGGAAAACAGGTAAATTTGAATTTGAAGCCCTAATAGATTTAATGCCTAAAATTGGATGTTACAATGCGTAATTGTAGTATAAATTTGAGTCGGAAATTGTTGTAACATCAATTTACAACCTAGCTTTCAATTTCAATGTCAATTTCAAAGGATACGTAACTGGGTTTGCAAAAAAATTCGTACTGGTGGGGTGTTTCGTGTGTCTATACACGAAATGTGTTTGTGCATTTTGTGTGTAGTAACACGAAATGTTCCAATGTAAATCGTGTATAGGCACACGAAATGAGACTCAAAATCCTACCTATGTGTTTCGTGTGCCTATACGCGAAATAGACAGTTTCAACTCGTACTAATTTACACGAAGTGATTCACTAAATTTCGTGTATATTCATACGAAATCTAAAGGAAAATTTCTCCTTTAGATTTCATGTGATTATACACGAAATGTTGAATGGCATTTCGTGTTAAATCATACGAAATATTTCTTAACATTTCGTGTATAATCACACGAAATCTAAAGGAAAATTTCTCCTTTTGGATTTCGTGTGAATATACACGAAATGTTGAGAACCAGTGGCTTCACATGCCTTCCGGTGACTGTACCACAAGGAGTAGGACCACCCACAGACACACTTGTGCTTGGACACATTGGAAACCATTTTATATTGCTGCACATGTTAGATATTGATTACCCAATGCCATCGCCAGCGATATATTGGGAGGCTCATCGTGATGCAAGCGCAAGTAACTTGGTCATGCCATACAGAGCTCGGATAGAGACATTCAACCGACTCTCAATTGCGTCGAACGAAGAAAGAGTTTCAAGAAATAGGCCATAGTATGAGTGTATCATTTGACTTATTGAGCCTTTTTTATTTGTATGTATGAATCATGAAGTTTTTATTGAGCCTTGTTAAAAACTGTTTGGAAGTTTGGATGTGTGATGTGAAATATGGCAAAGTATACCATTTTTTATGATTTTTTTTTCAAGAAAGCTGTATTGGTCTTTGAATTTTCCAGTTTTTATGTTTGGAAGTATGAATTATGCAGACTGTTTATTTCGTGTGAATATACACGAATTTTTCAGGTAATTTTCGTATGAAAATACACAAAATAATTGTTAATATTTCGTGTAAATCTACACGAAATAACTCAATACATTTCGTGTATTTTCATACGAAACATATCTGACAACGTCGTGTATAATCACACGAAACGTCCGCGTACGGGTGAGGACAATTTTTTCAATTGTCCGTGCCTTGCAAATAACATGCCTTGCAAATAACCACGCCCCAATCACACATACAACAATAGGATGTCAATAAATACTAACGGGGAAGGGGTATTTTACTAAGCGTACATAATATAGGGTGGATTGGGGCTGCACCACCAGATACACTTAAATCTCCTCAAATGACGAATCAGACTAGGGCTTCATTCATTTTGGAGTCAAGTTATTTTTTCAAATCGGGGATTCGTTAAGTTATTTCTTCGGATCGGGGCTTCGTCAAATCACAATTATCTCAAACTAGTGCTTATTCATCTCAACTCTTTCCAAAAACATGGTGAACGGGTGAAATTGGACAAAATGCAAATAAACTCAAAGCCTAATCAAAGACTTTTAGATTAATTTTAGGTCGCGATCAATTATAAAATTTTACTCTTTGGTTTGACCTTTCGAAAAGATTGGTATCAATGATAAATTGCTCTTTTATCTTTCGTATCAAACTCTTAACACAAAGTGTAAAATATTTACTATCCTCATTGACTTTCAAAATTGATTCTAATCCTCTTTAATCTAAATTCAATCCTCACGTTCTACTCGTGAGATCCTTTCCTGTCATCTGCTCGTGAGATATTTCCTATTATCTCTTCGTGAGATTCTCTTCTCATTGTCTCTTCGTGAGATTCTTTTCTCGTTATCTCCTCATGAGACCGTTTCCCGTTATCTCCTCATGAGAACCTTTCCGATTATCTTTTTGAGAGATCTTTCCCGTTATCTCTTCGTGAGATTTTTCTCTTCATCTACTCGTGAGATCCTTTCCTGTTATCTCCCTGCGAGATATCTCTTGTTATCTCTTCGAGAGATCTTTCCCGTTATCTCCTCGTGAGATATTTCCAGTTATCTCCTCGTGAGATCTTTCCTAATCTTCTCATGAGATCATTCCTGTTATCTCCTCGCAAGATATTTTCCGCTATCTTCTCGTGAGACCGTTCTTGTTATCTCCTCGTAAGATATTTTCTGCTATCTCTTCATGAGACCGTTCCTGTTATCTCCTCATGAGATCCTTTCACGTTATCTCCTCGTGAGAACCTTTCCCGTTATCTCCTCGTGAGATCTTTCTCATTATCTCCTCGTGAGATCTTTCCCGTTATCTATTCGTGAGATTTTTTTCTCGTTATCTCCTTGTGAGATCCTATCTTGTTGTCTCCCCGTGATATATCTCTTGTTATCTCTTCGAGAGATCTTTTCAGTTATCTCCTCGTGAGATCTTTCAAGTTATCTCCTCGTGAGATCATTCCTGTTATCTCTTCATGATATCATTCATGTTATCTCCACACAAGATATTTTCTGCTATCTCCTCGCGAGACCGTTCCTGTTATTTCCTCGTTGGGTTTTAGGGTTACATACGCAGCGAAAGATTTAACATAAACATAAAACCCTAGCCATGAATCCGTCTAATATGAATAGATTAAAACATGAATATAGATTTACTAACCTTTGTTGCGATTTTGTCTTTCGTACACGAAAACGTAATTCTTCGTAGACGAAACTTTGATCTTCTCCTTGTTCTTCCTTGTGATGAATCAACAATGGTAGGTCTTCAAGCTTTAGGTGATAAAGCAATCACCCTCTATTGGTAATCCACACGTGAACAAACAAAGATCTATATCTTGTTGGATTGCTAGATGATCCTCTATTGTTGAAACTCTTTTCAACAATCAATGGCTGTTATGGAATGAATCTATGGAGTTTTTGATCTTTGATTCGTAATCAAAATCAATCAATTAGTGTTTCTCAAACCCTAATTTTCGTGTGTCTTGGCTGAGATAAAAGGGGCTATTTATAATTTATAAATATCCCTAACACTTAGGGAGAAAAAGCCTAATCTAAGCCAAAAACGAAGCTGTCAGACGGTAGGGCACGATCGCCCACTCCAGGGCGCGCGATCGCCCCCTTTGTCCAGAGAAAAGGCGCGACCGCCCCCTCCAGGGCGCATGATTTCCCCCTCCTCTTTTCCATAATTGAGCCATTTTTCAATCCGTTCTTTGTGTGTGACCATATAGGAATTATATTTATGTTGGTTGTGAGTCGAAACATCGATCCTCACAAGATATAAGTGGTCTCTAGCAAGCCATTATATCTACCCAATTAAATATAACATCAAAAATTGATTCATTGATATATAATTGCCACAATCCCTTTGTAACACGATGTCATATTGAACATAAGTCATGGTCCACGTCAACTTATATTGTTCAATGCTTTCTCGACTCCGAATATGTTGATAATTCAAGTGCATTTGATCTCTATCAAATCTCTTGAGTGTGGCCACACATTTCATCAACACAATTCATCGAGGGGCCCAAGCAGACATCTCTCTTTATGAGGGACAAATCTCATCTTGACTTATCATTCTTCCATACAAGAATCCAGTCGTGCCAACATAGCCCTTATTGCTATCCTATTAAAGATAGTGTTAGACTACATCAAACACAACGTTCATCATGTGGAAGACGATGATAATCTCAGGTATTAAGGATTCTAATGACACGACTATCATGAGATTTAATCATGACATATATGATCATAGACCATGTCATAAATCTCATAGATGGGTCGGTCCAGTACCTTGTTCTCTAACAAGTGCCCATAAGCGTAATGTGCTTCCCCATGCATATAATCATCTCTATGATTATCCATTACCAACTTATACTAGTTATTCACAATAACCAGGGACACAGATTATTATAATAAACATGTAAAACATATAATAATCAAGATAAACATTCTCTATTGTAAATGGTAAAGACGATTACATAACGGTATTAGTTATGAGTCAAAATAACTATAAGCCTAGGGCATAACACCAACAATCTCCCACTTACACTAGGCCCAATCTCATATGTATCGTATACCTATGGACCTAACATGACCATCATGCTTTGCTTGTGCTAGGGGCTTTGTAAGCGGATCCCCTATGTTATCGCCGGTTGATACTTTGCATATCTTAACGTCTCCTCTTTCTATGAATTCTCGAATGAGGTGGAAACATCTAAGTATGTGTTTGGATCGTTGATGTGACCTTGGTTCCTTTGCTTGGGCAATGACACCATTGTTGTCACAATAAAGTTCTACCGGATTAGTAATAATTGGAACAACTTCCAAATCACTAATGAACTTCTTGATCCAAACTGCCTCTTTAGCTGCATCGGATGCCGCTATATATTCGGCCTCAGTTGTAGAATCGACTATGGTTCTCTGCTTGGAACTCTTCCAACAAATCGCACTCCCGTTAAGCATAAACATAAACCCCGATTGCGATCTAAAATCATCTTTGTCAGTTTGGAAGCTTACATTTGTGTAACCTTTTACAACAAAATCATATTCCATCCCTCCAAAGACCAAGAACGCATCCTTAGTCCTTCTTAAGTACTTAAGGATCGTCTTAACTGCCATCCAATGGTTTTCACCAGGATCAGATTGGTTTCTGCTCGTCATGCTGAGCATACGAGACATCAGGTCTAGTACAAATCATGACATACATGATAGATACAATAGCCGAAGCGTATGGAATCTCATTCATTCTCTTTCGCTCACCATTTGTCTTAGGACACTGAGTCTTGCTAAGAGTAACACTATAACCCATTGGCAAGTTTCCTCTCTTAGAATTTTCCATCTTGAATCTTCTAAGAAATTTGTCAATGTAAGTACTTTGACTCAAACCAATCATCCTTTTAGATCTATCTTTATAGATCTTGATGCTAAGGATGTAGGCGGCTTCACCCATATCTTTCATTGAGAAACACTTCCCTAACCAAGACTTGACAGTCTGAAGTGCATAAATGTCGTTTCCAATAAGTAAGATATCATCGACATACAATATTAGAAATAGTACTATGCTCCCACTGAACTTCATGTATACACATGGTTCATCTTCGTTCTTGATGAAGCCACACTCTTTGATCGATTCATCAAAATGAAGATTCCAACTCCTAGAAGCTTGCTTCAACCCATAAATGGATCTTTGCAACTTGCATACTTTATAAGAATTTCTTGGATCGACAAACCCTTCAGGCTGTGTCATGTACACATCCTCAAGTAGCTTCCCATTTAGGAAAGCTGTTTTGACATTCATTTGCCTATATCCCTTTGCTACAAGCCTAGCTTTGTAAGTATGCACCTTCCCATCCATGTCGGTCTTCTTCTTGAAGACCCACTTGCACCCTATGATTTTTACACCTTTAGGTGGATCAATCAAGTTCCAAGCTTGATTATCATGCATGGATTGTAATTCGAATTCCATGGCTCCTAGCCATTTATCTGAATCAGGAGTGGACATTGCCTCTTGATATGAAGTAGGTTCGTCATTCTCAATAACTTCCACTTCATTACTTTCCGATACGAGAAATCCATATCTCTCGGGTTCGGATCATAACCTATCCGATCTACGATGGACTTGTGCATCTTGAACCAATTCCACAACTCCTTATGAACTTGATTCCGTCTCTACTCTCGGTTCCATGTTATCTTCGGGTTCTTGAATTTCTTCAAGATCAATTTTACTCCCACTAGATCCTTTATTGAGAAACTGTTTCTCAAAAAAATACCATATTGAACAACAAACACATTGTTCTCATTGCGGTTGTAAAAGTAATATCCTTTAGTTTTCTTAGGATAACCAACGAAAATAACTTTGTCAGATTTTGGTGCTAACTTATCGGAGACAAGTATCTTCACATAAGCTTCGCAACCCCAAATCTTCATGAAAGACAAATTTAGTTTTCTTCCATGCCACATCTCATGTGGGGTCTTAGGAGCGTATTTAGTAGGGACTCTGTTTAGTGTGAACGCAGCAGTCTCTAATGCATGTCCGCAAAAGGAAATAGGAAGGTCAACTTGACTCATCATCGAACGAACCATGTCCAACAAGGTTCTATTCCTCCTCTCAGATACACCATTCCATTGTGGTGTTCCGGGTGGAGTCAACTCTGAAATGATTCCACAATTTTTGAGATGATTGTCAAACTCTTGGCTTAAATATTCACCACCTCGATCGGATCGAAGTACTTTAATAGTTTTGCCAAGTTAATTTTGTACTTCATTTTGAAATATTCTAAATATCTCAAACGATTCACTTTTGGACTTCATCAGATAGACATAGCTATATCTAGATAAGTCATCAGTGAATGTAATGAAATATCAAAATTCTCCCCTAGCAATGCTACTTAATGGTCCACATACATCTGCATGTACTAGGGCCAATAAGTCACTAGCCCTTCCACTACTCTTAGTGTAGGGTGGTTTGGTCATTTTACCCAATAAACAAGATTCGCATATCTCGTATGATTCATAATCATGTGAGTCTAAAAGTCCATATTTATGGAGTTTAGAAATACGTTTCTCATTTATATGACCAAGCCGACAATGCCACATGAATGTGTTGTTCACATCATTCGGTTTAGACTTCTTATTTACATTATAGATATCTTCGACATCATTTTGTTTCTCAACATCAGGATATAAATGTCATTAAATGAATTTGCAATACAATAAAGCATATCATTTAAATAAATAGAAAAATTCTTATTCTCAATAAGAAACCTATATCCTTCATTATCCAAACAAGAAACTAAAATAATATTCCTACTCAAATCCGGAACATAATAACAATTGTTCAAAACAAGTACTAGTCCACTAGGTAAAGTAACTTCATAAGTTTCTACGGCTAATGCAGCAACTCTTGCTCCATTCCCCACACGTAGGTCCACTTCACCTTCTTTGAGTAGCTTTCTATTATTTAGCCCCTGCACATTTAAACAAATGTGAGATTCACATCCGATATCCAATACCCATGAGCAAGAAGTAGAAAGGAAAATATCTATTATATAGATACCTGAAGAAGCAGCAATCGTATTGCCCTTTTTAGCTTTTAGGCCTTCCTTATAAGCCTTGGAGTTTCGCTTCCAATGACCAACCTCTTGGCAATGGTAGCAAATTGCATCCTTTTGAGACACCTTGGGTTTAGCCTCTTCGACATTGGCAACTTTTGCCTTAGGTTTAGCAACTTTTGCTTTACCATCTTTGCCTTCTTTTTTGAACCCCTTTCATTTGTTAACCATTAACACATTTGCGGTACTAGGCTTCTTGATATTTTTCTCTGCAATCTTAAGAATCGCATGCAATTCTGACAGATTTTTCTCCATTCCACTCATGTTATAATTCATAATGAAATGACCATAACTTTCAGGCAATGAATCCAATATGGTATCCGTTGCGTGTTCCAAACTCATAGGATACCCAAGCCCATCAAGGTGCTCAATATATCCTTTCATCTTAAGGACATGAGAACCTACCGACTGCCCCTCTTGCATCTTGCATGCATTAATAATTTTCACCACATCATGCCTCTCTTGCCTAGCTTGCACTTGAAACATTTCTTTTAAACGCTGTGCTAGGTCAAAAGCAGCTTCCATGTGTTCAAGGTCCTTCTGAAGAGCCTTACACATGGTGACAAGCATAAGGCAAGCAACATCATTAGAATCATCAACATGTTTCTTATGTTGCTCCTTATCTGCCCTTGCAGCATTGGTAGCAGGTTCTGCAGGAACGGGTTCGTCAAGAACGTACAATTTCTTTTCTTGCCTAAGAACAATTCTTAAGCTTCTGATCCAATCAGAATAGTTTGTACCGTTCTCTTCGAGTTTGTCATTCTCAAGGATGGATCGCAGCGACAAGGATTGATTATTGTGAGATGCCATTTCTATAATAAGATATACAGACAATATGAGCACATATAAGTATCAATTCATTTACCATCAAAGAGACAAAAAATGTATTTCATAAATACTCCCACTAAATTATACACATTCAAATACAAGCATGTATCATATAATAATAATGGGCTAAGATACATATTTCACTTAATTTTGGTTTAACTGAGTCAATGCCCGAAATCAAGCTATTTAGGTAGATAACACTTATCAATCATATCATATATGACTCTTAGATCTTTTATGAGATTCTAGACATCATATGTCAACACATGTTTTAATCTCATCCATGGCTTGGGTCAAAACTCTTTAGAAAGCACCAATTAAGTTTAACCTTTTTCAAACGTATGAGACACATAGAACGATGCACCCAAATGAGTCAAAACTACATCAACCGTTATCTCATCTTGATTCATATTAAGATATAATGATGCATCCGACTGAGTCGAAACTACATCAAAATACCCGAATATTTCACAAGTGTTCTAATCAAGGGGTGGTATAAAACTTAAACATTTAAGAAGGTTTTTCCATATAGCAACAAACATCCCATGGTTGTATATGAAACTTATATGTACATAATTATGAATATGAGATTTCACATAATATCATACTTTAGGATCATACAAATAATCATGTAACAAATAACAATCATTAATTACATAATTATTCAATTCTCAAAATTTAAGGATTCAAATAATCATGTTAATCGAATTAAATATGAACATCAAATCCTAAACAAACAATTTGAGAATTTACTAATCTAATTAATCAAATTAAAGAGATCAATAACCCATGTAGAAGATTAATTACATCAATCATCTATTAATTATAATCATGTTATATCGCATATAATTGTTTCACAAAACAATACATATAAAATCATCAATCCATATCATCTAGCATGTTAAAGCATATAATCCAATTATATCTAGCATGCCAATTTAACTTAATCATGATTAAACGTGGCTCTGATACCACTGTTGGGTTTTGGGGTTACATACGCAGTGGAAGATTTAACATAAACACTAAATCCTAGCCATGATTTCGTCTAATAAGAATAGATTAAAACATAAATATAGATTTACTAACCTTTGTTGCAATTTTGTTGCGATTTTGTCTTTCGTACACGAAATTGTAATTCACCTTGATTCGTAGACGAAACTTTGATCTTCTCCTTGTTCTTCCTTTTGATGAATCAGCAATGGTAGGTCTTCAAGCTTTAGGTGATAAAGCAATCACCCTATATTGGTAATCCACACATGAACGAACCAAGATCTATATCTTGTTGGATTGCTAGATGATCCTCTATTGTTGAAACTCTTTTCAACAATCAATGGCTGTTATGGAATGAATCTATGGAGTTTTTGATCTTTGATTCGTAATCAAAATCAATCAATTAGTGTTTCTCAAACCCTAATTTTTGTGTGTCTTGACTGAGGTAAAAGGGGCTATTTATAATTTATAAATATCCCTAACGCTTAGGGAGAAAAAGCCTAATCCAAGCCAAAAACGAAGCTGTCAGACGACAGGGCACGATCGCCCACTCCAGGGCGCGTGATCGCCCCCTTTGTCCAGAGAAAAGGCGCGATCGCCCCCTCAAGGGCGCATGATTTCCCCCCTCCTCTTTTCCATATTTGAGCCATTTTTCAATCCGTTCTTTTTGTGTGACCCTATAGGAATTATATTTATGTTGGTAGTGAGTCGAAACATCGATCCTCACAATATATATGTGGTCTCTAGCAAGCCATTATATCTACCCAATTAAATATAACATCAAAGCTTGATTCCTTGATAGATCATTGCCACAATCCCTTTGTCACACGATGTCATATTGAACATAAGTCATGGTCCACGTCAACTTATATTGTTCAATGCCTTCTCGACTCCGAATATGTTGATAATCCAAGTGCATTTGATCTCTATCAAATCTCTTGAGTGTGGCCACACATTTCATCAACACAATTCATTGAGGGGCTCAAGCAGACATCTCTCTTTACGAGGGACAAATCCCATCATGACTTATCATTCTTCCCTACAAGAATCCAGTCGTGCCAACATAGCTCTTATTACTATCCTATTAAAGATAGTGTTAGACTACATCAAACACAACGTTCATCATGTGGAACACGATGATAATCTCAGATATTAAGGATTCTAATGAGACGACTATCATGAGATTTAATCATGACATATATGACTATAGATCATGTCATAAATCTCATAGATGGGTCGGTCCAGTACCTTGTTCTCTAACAAGTACCCATAAGCGTAATGTCCATCCCCATGCATATAATCATCTCTATGATTATCCATTACCAACTAATACTAGCTATTCACAATAACTAGGGACACAAATTATTATAATCAACATGTAAAACATATAATAATCAAGATAAACATTCTCTATTATAAATGGTAAAGACGATTACATAACGGTATTAGTTATGAGTCAAAATAACTATAAGTCTAGGGCATAACACCAACAATTTCCTGTTATCTCTTCGCTGGATTCTTTTCCGTTTATCTCCTAATGAGATATTTTCATGTTAACTCCTCGTGAGACCTTTTCCGTTGCTTCTTTATGAGATCTTCTTCGTGAGACTCTTCCTGTTATCTATTCATGAGACCCTTCTCATGATACATTGACCGTTACCTCTTCGCGAGATCTTTCCAGTTATCTCCTCATGAGACCTTTCCCGTTATCTCTTAGTGAGGTCTTTCCTGTTAGCTCCCCGTGAGATATCTCTTGTTATTTCCTCGTGAGATCTTCCACTACTAGAAATAGGCCAATTACCGACAAATATTTATCGACGGACAATTAAGTGGTACCGACAGAAATTAATTTTTATTTGCCGGGATTTTTTTTAAATTATCATTTGAGTCCGTCGGTATTGCTTAATATTCCGTCGGTACTACCAACAGACATTGTCCGTCGGTAATACCGAAAAGTAGATCCGTCGGTAATTATACCTATAAAATAAAACCCTGCCCCTTTCCAGCCAGTTACGCTTAAAAAATCAGAAATTGCTTCCGCCGTTCCGCCCTCAGCTCAGTTGTGACACAGCTCTCTCACCTCCGGTTAATCGTCTCTCACCCGATTAGTAATCTCTCTCTCACTCGCTCTCTCTCTCTGTCTCTCAATCGCTCTCTCTCTCTCTCTCTCTCTTTGTCTCTCATTAGTCATTCATCTGTGCAGTCGCCGTTCAACTTCAGACGTCGTCGTTCCTCTCCAACCGTGCCTTTCTCTTCGCCGGAGGTATGTGTTCTTATTTCCCCCAATTCTCCCTAAACCTCTCTATACCAAGGTCAATTTGTTCTCCGATTGAAAAAACTACCCCTCATTTAATCTGATTAATGCTTGTTTGTTTCAATTTTAGTTTGGCTACTATTACTCTCTTTATTTGCTAAACCTAGCTTTCGGTAACTTCTCCTATTGGTTGGTATATACAATGTGCTATACCACATCTTCCTTTTTTTTTCATCTAAGTTTAGTTCATGATAAAATAACTGTACATATTATGATGTTTAACACTAGAACAAAGAATTGGTCAGAGAGAGCAATTTCATCTCCTATCCTAATCAAAAGGCTAATTCTAATCCTAGAAGCAAATAAATTAAATAATAGTACAAAGAATTGGTCAGAAAGAGCAATTCCATCTCATTTCATCCTTGATTTGTAAATTCTAAATTATTTCTAGAGAATTTATTCTGAGATTTATTCATGTAAGATGATGGCTTGATCTGTAAATGATATGTTTTACGGTAATTATTGTAACTAGGAACACTGTTTCGAGTGTGTGGGCAAGGTTGAGAGACAAACACGAGAATTTTTAAAGTGGTTTGAAGCATAGCAACTTCTCTCACATCCACCCTTCTCTGTCCTTGACAATTAAAGCAAACAATTAACTATAATACTTCTCTAAGTATTTAAAAAAGCAAATGTGTATAAATGTTAATTCATCATTGTAAAATTATATATTATACAACAAAAAATTAAATATTAATATTTAAAATTATTCAAAATATTAATAATTTATAAAATGTGATAGACGTGTGTGTTAATTCATTATTGTAAAATTATGCATTTTACGGTAATGAATAAAAAGTCATGTTACGACGTAACGTTGTGACGGTTGAAACACAAAAGCTTATAAACCAGTTTATGAATCTTTAACTTATCATGTTGAGGTCAACATGTAGTCATCGATTCTTAAATTGTCCGTGTGGACAGTCTTGAAATGCACGATTATATAATTTTGTAAATATCATCTTTATCTATTAAAATTGCTTGAATAGTCGATAGTTGAGATATTTCGGTTGCATTCCTATTGTTCTCTGAGTGTATACTAGACATGATTTATTACATACTGTCGATTCTAATCGATAGTGTTTGATTGACCTAGTCTACGTCGTGCACTTGGAGACCATGGGGTTATGCTGCCGAAATTTCTTGATTTTCGATTATAAAGCACGTAGACAAAGTGATATTTGCAATTCATATAATCGTGCATTTCGGAAAGGGATAGAAGCCAACCCCAATTCTAAACCTAATGGACATGAATTGTCCTTTCATCCTAGGGAATGATATACTTTACAACAAAGAATTAAATATTAATATTTAAAATTATTCAAAATATTAATAATTTAAAAAATGTGATAGATGTGTGTGTTAATTCATTATTGTAAAATTATGCATTTTACGGTAATGAATAAAAAGTCATGTTACGACGTAACGTTGTGACGGTTGAAACACAAAAGCTTAGAAACCCGTTTAAGAATCTTTAACTTATCATGTTGAGGTCAACATGTAGTCATCGATTCTTAAATTGTCCGTGTGGACAGTCTTGAAATGCACGATTATATGATTTTGTAAATGTCATCTTTGTCTATTAAAATTGCTTGAATAGTCGATAGTTGAGATATTTCGGTTGCATTCCTATTGTTCTCTGAGTGTATACTAGACATGGTTGATTACATACTGTCGATTCTAATCGATAGTGTTTGATTGACCTAGTCTACGTCGTGCACTTGGAGACCATGGGGTTATGCTACCGAAATTTCTTGATTTTTTTTATCATAAAGCAAGTAGACAAAGTGATATTTGCAATTCATATAATCGTGCATTTCGGGATGGGATAGAAGCCAACCCCAATTCTAAACCTAAATGAAGTGTCTTATTGCTTTTAAGTTTGTAATTCCAAATTTAGGGAATGGTAATGCGTTAATTACATCTAAACTGTTAATATATTATGAAATGCAGGAGTTAATTATGTCTGGAGAAGATCGTAGTTGGATGGATAATCGTAGGAATCCCGGTAGAAGGGGTGTCCAACCTCAATTCTTAGAAGGTTTAGAACATTTCGTGGAATTTACTAGAGCGCATCCCCAGTGCATGCGTGATGATAAGATTAGGTGTCCTTGTAAAAAGTGTAAGAATAAAAAATTTCTGAGTGTTGGATTTGTAAAGAAACATCTTATGGAGGCAGGGTTTGTTGATGGTTACAAGGTATGGGTAGCGCACGGGGAGCGTTATGTGGTTGAAACAAGTGTTCGTAATTGTCCTACTGTATTACGTGGTCCGCCAAGGGAACCTGAACATTTGGTTGATGAAGAGGAGTCGTTTATGGGTTTGAATGATATGGTTCGAAATGCGGCTGGCCCAAAGTTTGATTGGAACCCTAATCCAACAGAGGCACCAAATCCTGTTGCAAAGAAGTTTATGGATTTAATGGACTCTGCAAATGAGAAAATTCATCCTGGTGTAAAGGCTACAGTGTTAGAGAAAGTGACTGAGCTTCTAACTATCAAGGCTGATACAAATATGAGCCAACATACTTACAATCGTATCATGTCATGGGGACAACGGATGCTACCCGAAGAAAATAATATGGTTCACAATTTTTATGAGACAAAAAAGTTGGTGGGGCATATCGGTCTTGGGTATGTTAAAATTGATGCTTGCAAGAATCAGTGCATGCTTTTTTATAAGGAAAATGAGGGTCTCAATTCATGTTCAATATGTGGACTTAGTAGGTATAAGCCACCACGTCGTGGTAGTGCCAAGAACAAGAAAAACATGCCTCGGGCGCAGTTGCGTTATATGCCGCTAATTCCCAGGTTGCAACAAATTTATACATTGAAAGAAAGCTCAGAAGCCATGCGTTAGCACAAAGAGTGTCCTCGTGAAGAGGGTGTGATGACTCATCCTTCTGATGGTGAAGCATAGAAACATTTTGATGCCACTTACCCTAATTTTGCTGCGAATCCTAGAAATATAAGGTTGGGGATATGTACGGATGATTTTTCTCCATTTGGACCAGGGGCAAAATCTTATTCATGTTGGCCTGTTATAGTCACAGTGTATAATCTTCCCCCGTGGTTATGTATGACCGATCCTTATATGTATTTGAGTTTGTTCATTCTCGAGCCTTCGAATCCAGGCAAAAACACTGATGTGTATCTTCGACCTCTGATGGATGAACTCAAACAGATGTGGAATGATGGTGTCCAAATATGGGATGCTTTCAAGTTGCAAAATTTTAACATGAGGGCTGCAGTGATGTGGACAATTAATGACTTTCATGCTTATGGTATGATATCGGGATGGAGCACATATGGGAGATTGGCCTGTCCGTATTGTATGGAAAATACAAATGCATTCACACTTCAGCATTACAAGAAGCAGTGTTGATTTGATTGCCACAGACGGTTTCTTCCTAGTGACCATCCATTTCGCAAACAGAAGAATGCTTTTACCAAAAATAGAGTTGAGCATCGGGGCCCCCCTCCTCGTCTGAGTGGCAAGGATATTTTTGAGCAGGTGTCTGAGGTGTCTGTTGTCGGGTGGGGAAAGTTGTTTTCAAAGGATAAACCAGACGGATTTGATAAAGACCATAACTGGATCAAAAAGAGTATATTTTGGGAGTTACCTTATTGGAAGACGCACTTGATAAGACATAACCTTGATGTCATGTATATTGAAAAAAATGTGTTTGACAATATTTTTAATACAGTGATGGATTTTAAGGCCTCAACGAAGGACACAGGAAAGGGTCGGCTAGACCTTGAAGCGATTTGTAATCGTAAAGATCTCAACATTGTTAAAGTTAATGGAAAAGATTTCAAACCAGTTGCTCCCTTTGTTCTGTCAAGAGAGGATAAGCAACGTGTTCTACAGTGGTTGAAAGATTTGAAACTTCCTGATGGGTATGCATCTAATATTGGCAACTGTGTGAATGTGGAAGAAGGGACGGTATATGGGTTGAAAAGTCATGATTATCACGTATTATTGGATAGGTTGCTTCTCATTGCATTTAGGGACATTCTCCCTAATGAAATATGGGTTGCCCTAACAGAATTGAGTGAATTCTTCAGAGCATTGACTTCCAGCACTCTTCGTGTTGAGGATATGAAAAGACTCGAAAAGAGCATTGTGGTGACAATATGCAAGCTTGAAAAGATATTTCCGCCATCTTTCTTTGATTCAAAGGAGCATTTACCAATTCACCTAGCTTATGAAGCTAGAGTTGGAGGACCTGTTCAGTACAGATGGATGTATCAATTTGAACGATTTTTGGGATTTTGAAAAAGAAGATGAGCAATAGAGCAAAAGTTGAGGCATCTATGTCTGAATCAGTGATTATCAATGAAATTGTGTCGTTTATTTCAACATATATTCACCCCGACATTGAGACAAGGTTCACTAAATTGGGACACAATTATGATGGGGGAGTCACTGATCTCGATGGAAAATCAGTTTTTTCTTCACCTGGTCGATTCCTTGGCAATAGAAAGTGCACGCGCATGCTAAGCCCAAAAGAATTAGAAGCTGCTAAACTCTATATTCTCCTTAACTGTGCTGAGGTTGAGGACTACTTGAAGTAAGCATTCTTCATTTTGTTTTAAGTAATGTAAATCCTAATAAATTTAATATGAACTAAGCAACTTTATGTTCTCCTTGATTGCAGAATGTTCGAAGAACAGGCTGGAGACATTACGCCTGAATTGATTTCAATAAGGACATACAACGAATTTCCCTCCTGGTTTAAAAAAAATATGTAAATGCCAATTCATTAATTCAATGTTTTTATTAGAATTTGAAGTATGAGCTTTTTACTATCTATGTGTTTTATTTAGATTTTGAACAACCGTGGAGATGCAAAAGCTGCGAGATTAGAAGTATTAGCACACGGTCCGCTCTTAAAAGTGAATGTATATAAGGGATATTTTGTCAATGGTTACGTATTCCACACCGAAGAATATGGCCAAACGAAATCAACTTGGAATAGCGGGGCCAATCTAAAAGGAAATCTCGATTATTATGGCGTATAGAAAGAAGTTATTGAATTGGAGTACTTTCTTGGAAATTCTGTAGTTCTTTTCAATTGTGAGTGGCGGGACGCTGAGAGAGGCATTGTCAAACATGGAACTTTTGATCTCGTTGATCTTCTAGACATAATGGTGATGGTGTATTCATTCTTTCATCTCAAGCACAATAGGTGTATATGACCCCCTATCCCCGTCGACGAAGAGAGACTAGCGGATGGTGGGCCGTATGGAAAACCAAAGCAAGAAGCACTTTTGATATACCATTGCGTGCAAAAACTTCTAGTTCCAATATTGATTCATCATTAAATGTTTGTTATCAGGAAGAGGAAATGCCTATACCTCCGATTATTTCCTTGAATGATGATGTCGAGGATGAAGCATTAATGGCCGAAAACACCAGTACACTAGGGGAGGAAATCACTTTCAATGAAATCGAGTATGATGATGTGGAGGATGAGGATGAGGAAGGAGAAGGGTATGTATCTGGGTCCGATGATGAAGATGGGGAAGACGACGACGACGAGGAAACTAGTGAAGAAGAAATTGAATTTTGTAGTGATACTGATCAAGATTGATAGCGTATGAATCAGTTTAGTCTTAATTCAGATAATGTTTTGTATATAATGTTTACATTTTATTATTGTAGTCTAAATGAATGCTTGCTACTATTTAAATTTTGTTCTACTTGATTCATTTTCTGTCTACATATTTTATATTCTAGTTTAGATATGTCTGGTCGAGGTAGCAATCGTTCAAAGAGAGGGAAAATTGCGACTTTTGTGCATGGTATTATTTCATCAGGGAGGGGAGGGAGGGGCACTAGTTCTGGACGTAGTGCAGAGCATCCAGGCTTTACGGATAACGTATGAGGATGTGACCAGTCCAGGTAATGGGAGCTCTAGTGTTCCCGTTAGGGAGACTAATGAACCATCCGGGACGGTTCTCTTGGACGTAAATATTGATGCAGAAGGAAAATCGGAAATTTCTATCTCTCCCAGTGGCCAGTAAGTATTATTTCATTGTAAATGTCATATATTTAAATGTCAACTCATTATTTATATTATTTCTATGTTACATTTAAAAGTTATACATTGATTATATTATCTTTTTATATGTATATATATTAATATATTGTTTTTTAATTAATATCTTAATAGATTTGTACATGGCGCTTATCGAGACCCTGCTTGATGGTTTGGAGATATTTTCAATGGCTATACTTTTGAGGAATTTGGTATAGCCAGTTTCGGGTAAAAATTACTCAATTCCCTTTCCTTTTCTATTGATTTCTCACTCTTAAGAATAGCCTATCCAGTCTGAACACTTAAAGAACAAAGTCAACTGATGCTCTCTTTTTATATATATGATAGATGATTGTTAAAAAAGTCTAAATAACCAATGCTAGTGATTAGTAGATATGGGACTTGGCTAGTCACCTCCATTTGGAGTTTTGTAAAGGCTTTTACTGCCCAAATAACCAATGCTTTTGCCACTTAGATTTGGTCTTTAATGTGTTGTATATTTATCTCCCTAAATCATGTCCATTTTTTGTAAAGTTTGTAGACCAGTCCCTTGTTCATCTTTATTTTCTAATTTACGCTTAATAATTAATTAGCAACAACTATTTTAGTCCCTGTTTATTTAACTACTTTTACTATTTTTGTAGCACACATATTTATGTTCCGGGTTCTCAGAGATTCAAATAGAGAAGGCTTTCAAGAAATTAGTTGCTAAGCGATACGCTGGTAAAGTCTGGGACATGAGCTTTTTCGACGGACTTTACCGTCGGTAATGGCCCAGTTTCTAGAAGTGTTCCCCTAAGATTTATACCTCGTTATCTTTTAGTAAGATTACCATATTTTAGTAAGATTACCCATCTTTTAGTAAGATCCCATCTTTTAGAAAGATTTCTCTCTAGTAGGGTGACGACCCAAAATAGTCCCCATTAGGTTTAGACACCTCAGAATCATATTCATTAGGTTTAAATTCCTCTTAAACTTTCTCAACATATTAAAACCCAATCTCTTCCTTTCAATCCATTTCATTTCAAGAATGACCACCCTTTTGTAAGCCCGATTCTTTCACATCAAGGTCGCCATCAACCGTAAGTCTCATCCTTTCCCCAACAAGTGTTGATTCCACGGACGAAGATAGAGCCAATCAATCCCCAGCGAGGAAAAATATTTAATAGTCTTCTTCACCCCGTTAGGATAGATGCCTCATAATAGTCCTCATTTCGTTTAGATGCGCTAAGTTCTCAACATTATCAACATTTCGGTCAGAGGCGCCTAGTTCTCAACATTATCATCATTTCGGTCGTAGGCGCCAATTTCTCAACATTATCACATTTCGGTCAGAGGCTCCAAGTTCTCAACACTATCATCATTTCGGTCGAAGGCGCCAAGTTCTTAACATTATCATATTCCGGTCAGAGGCGCCAAGTTCTCAACACTATTGTCATTTCGGTCGGAGAGGCCAAGTTCTCAACATTATCACATTCTGGTCAGAGGCGCCAAGTTCTCAACACTATTGTCATTTCGATCATAGGTGTCAAGTTATCAACATTATCAACATTTCAGTCAGAGGCGCCAAGTTCTCAACATTATTAACATTTCGGTTAGAGGTGCCAAGTTCTCAACATATCAACATTTCGGTCGGAGGCGCCAAGTTCTCAAA
Source organism: Adenophora triphylla var. japonica (assembly GCA_022495995.1). Classification (NCBI taxonomy): domain Eukaryota; kingdom Viridiplantae; phylum Streptophyta; class Magnoliopsida; order Asterales; family Campanulaceae; genus Adenophora; species Adenophora triphylla. The sequence continues at coordinate 43,892 of JAFEMH010005041.1, read as the reverse complement.
ACTATCATCATTTCGGTCGGAGGCGCCAAGTTCTCAACATTTTCACATTTCGGTCAGAGGCGCTAAGTTCTCATCATTATCGTCATTTTGGTTGGAGGCGCTAAGTTCCAAAATTATCACATTTCGGTTAAAGGCGCCAAGTTCTCAACATTATCACATTTCGGTCAGAGGCGCCAAGTTCTCAACACTATTAACATTCGGTCAGAGGCGCCAAGTTCTCAACACTATAAACATTTCGGTCGGAGGCGCCGAGTTCTCAACACTATCGTCATTTCAGTCAAAGGCGCTGAGTTCTCAACACTATCATCATTCCGGTCAGATGCGCCAAGTTCTCAACACTATCACCATTTCGGTCAGATGCGCCAAGTTCTCAACATTATCATCATTTCGGTAAGAGGCTCCAAGTTCTCAACATTATCATCATTTCGGTAAGAGGCTCCAAGTTCTCAATATTATCATCATTTCGGTCAGAGGTGCCAAGTTCTCAACATTATCAACATTTCCGTCAGAAGCACCATGTTCTCAACATTATCAACATTTTGGTCAGAGGCTCCAAGTTCTCAACATTATCCACATTTTGGTCAGAGGTGCCAAGTTCTCAACGGTCAGGGATGCCAAGGTCTCAACTTCTGAACTATGAACGACTTGATTCCCACTCAGGATACGTAGGAATCCTTCATAACAAGTCCATTCATCCATCCACTTTGGTCACCCCCCTTTTTATGACTCTTCGAGTCTGTTTCTCTCCCATCTTTGCAGCTCACCAGATCGGGATTCTTATTTTCATCGTAAACCCTACTTTCTCCGTAAGTACCGTTACCGAGGGGCTTCTGTAAGTACCCCAAACTGGATCACACTTCATCAAAATGCCCGAAAGAGACCTTTTAGAATGAAGAAAAGACAATTTCTGGTGAGAAAGGACTCTTCTGGTCTTGAAACATGCTAGGGACCTCACTGGTATAATAAAAAGGACCTTTCTAGAATTAAATATATTTATAGGGACTTTTTGGATATTAAATAAGGTTTTTCTGACATTAGAGATAATTCAGGGACTTTGCATTATCCTAAATATTACTTGGAGCCAAAGTAGTATACTATAAGTAGATGGCTCCTCCAACCTTTTTAAGATCCTTTTTTACACATCTTGAGAAACTCTACCCAACTTAATACTCACTTTCTCTCTCATAAATTTGAACCTAATCTCTCTCTTCCGAGTATCTCTCACACACTAGTTCACACACTAGATGTAGCCCTCTCAAGAAGCAAACCAAGCCAAAAGGAGGTATAAGCTTGAAGATCATGCAAACTCTACACTTCCCTTGTCATCTTTGTACATTCTAAACTCTTAAAGATTGAATCTTTATATTAAATCTTGCAACTACTTGCTTTATTGTCAACTCATACTTGCTTATTAGTTGAATTTGCATTAAAGCTTGAATCTTTATTATGAACTAGTGTAGCACCCGTACGTTAAACGCACGGATAAAAAGTCGTGACAACAAATTTATACAAATAAGGAAAGTGCAAAATATAATATTTTTTTTTACAATGAATATAATTTTTTCCCAAAAAACAATTACTTAAATTGAAGTGGCTGAATAAAATTAAAGAAAAAATATCATTTTATGTGATTCAGAGGGATAATTAGTAGCATTATTGTAGTATAAGTAGTGTCTCTTTTTTTTTTAAAAAAAATAAAGAAAATATAAAAAAGTTGGTCTAAATAATTCGATAAATCAATAGCTATTGTTATTTCTCCTTAGAATATGCTTAGCAAATTAACTGTCATTTTAGACGTCTGCCCATCTTAGAAATTAAGAATTTATCATGAAGAAATATTCAAAAATGATTGTATGTAGGTGAAAACAGTTTTATGAATGTGATATTGGGGAGGAGGATAAAAAAGGTGCAAGAGTGTGGAATTGGGTGAAGGTGATCTTTAAAAGAGAGAAATGAGTAATTAAGAAAATTTGAGGAAGCATTAATCATTAATTAAATTATTGGCTACTTGAAGGAAGCAATTAAAGATCTTCTACATTACTTTGAAATTGGTGCACTTGAAATAGCTAAATTCTAGAATCATCTTTGTTTTGGAGGGAAAATGAGTGCTCTTATGCACTTCCCTCTTTATATAATTATAGATTGTAGTATAAGTAGTGTCTCTTTTTTAAAAAAAAATAAAGAAAATATAAAAAAGTTGGTCTAAATAATTTGATAAATCAATAGCTATTGTTATTTCTCCTTAGAATATGCTTAGCAAATTAACTGTCATTTTAGACGTCTGCCCATCTTAGAAATTAAGAATTTATCATGAAGAAATATTCAAAATTGATTGTTTGTAGGTGAAAACAGTTTTATGAATGTGATATTGGGAAGGAGGATAAAAAAGGTGCAAGAGTGTGGAATTGGGTGAAGGTGATATTTAAAAGAGAGAAATGAGTAATTAAGAAAATTTGAGGAAGCATTAATCATTAATTAAATTATTGGCTACTTGAAGGAAGCAATTAAAGATCTTCTACATTACTTTGAAATTGATGCACTTGAAATAGCTAAATTTTAGAATCATCTTTGTTTTGGAGGGAAAATGAGTGCTCTTATGCACTCCCCTCTTTATATAATTATAGATTTGCATATTTCTTGCTTTATGATCATATAATTCCCCCATGATTATTTCTACCATCTCTTGAATCCTTGAATTTAAGATGGTTAGATATATAGATTGATGATCAAGAAAATCTAAATTAAATATCTTGATTATTTCTTTTAATGTCATCCCCTTTTTCCTGTTTATATCTTTGTTTCCTTGTTTCTTGATCATGATAATTCTTCCATGATTGTTCTTGACTTTAAAGATCAAAAGACATAAGATGAATGATCAAAATTCAATATTTATTCTATTAATGTCATTTCTTTACTTTTTATAATATTTTCCCCTTGTAGTCATGCAATTTTCCCATGTACTTGAGCCATCTTAATAAATGTTCAAAATTCATAAATGACTATAAGCATAGGATGATGATTCCAAATTTTCCTTCTTTACTTAAATGTCTCTTTTGACCAATTTAGTTTTTACTTGATCAATAATAATGGTCACATACAATCCTAAATTCCCATCACTACAATAAAAAGGCTTATATACGGCGGTTAAAATCCGCCGTATATAAAATGCGCCCCGCCGTATATAGTATTTACGGCGGACTAGCCGCCGTATAAAACATCGCCGTAAATAGTATTTACGGCGGATATCCCACTGTAAATACTATATACGGCGGAAATACCACCGCCGTATATAAATGAAATACATACGTATATTACTGGTGTATTTGAGTAATCTTTATACGGCGGTAGGTGTAACCGCCGTAAATAAGAGACGAGTCGTCCGCTGTGTCACGAGTCGTCCCAATTGCACCCCCCCAGATTCCCTCGTCCCCCCTTTGGGGACGAGTCGTCCATGCCCCTTTTATACGGCGGATGTGGTCACCGCCGTAAATGACTTGTCAGAGACGAGTCGTCCACCGGGGCACGAGTCGTCCCATTTGCACCCCCTTCCAGGTTTCCTCGTCCCCCCTTTGGGCACGAGTCATCTAGGCCTTTATTTACGGTGGATGAAGGGTTCCGCCGTAAATAAGCCTATTTTTTTCCCCCCAGCCCTGTATAATTCACTTTCCCCAAAAATACATTCGCAAAAACCAAATTCAACCTGTACACACACAAATGCAACCTGTATATAACCAAAAATACACCCGCAATCAATGTTTACAATCCACATAATAACCATCAACACAAAATCAATGTTGAATGTATCCAAACATAATAACCATTATATAAAAAAGTTAGTTGTTGAATGTATCCAAAACTCAATCAATGTCTAAAATCCACAACTTTGAGAAACATATCACCACCTATTCTTGTTGCTTATATCTAGAGGCTCCACAAATTTCACATTTAGTAAGTTTTTCAGTTTCATTTTGAGACAACATATAATGATTAATGCACGCGTCCCACGTTTTATAACTGAAACCCAAATCTGCAGTCATCTTGTACGCCTCACGATAGGAACTTGGCACTTTCGCTGACTGAGGCAATGCCCTAATGATTTTTTTTAATAAAGAAGTAAATCCCTTATCAGCCACTCAATAATTAGCCTTCTAGTGCATAAGTTCTACAATAAATGAGAGTACTGTAAACTTATCACACCCTTCCCACAAGGCTTGATCAGCATCTCTCAAAAGTCTAAGAAACTTTGCGGTGGCTGCATCTGATTGTACGATTTCTTCAATTCCTGGCTGGTTACTATCCGACATACCCATCCCTTCATGTACCATTCGCCTCATACAATCTTGCACGCCCAATTCAATTTCAATGCCATCTTCAGTTGTCCTATCATTATTATCATTCTTATACGCCGAAATGTACTCTTCCCCGTGCCTAATCCAATTCTTGTAATCTTTTTGAAATCCCACTTCAATACAATGTGATTTCACGGTTGCACGGTCTTTTTGGTAACGATTTGCGCATTTTTTACAAGGACAATATATTTCTTTAACACCAACAGACTTTTTTGAGAATGCAAAATCGAAAAAGTTGTCAACCCCAGACATATACTCATTTGAAATTCGATTACCCAAATCAATCCAACTTTTGTCCATATATGACTTGGCTTGATATTTTTAACGTTAAAATACAACCTATATATAAGACCGAGAGACACAAATTTTAGAATAAAAATAAACTCATAAACAAACATAGTCTAAATATGTACAACTTTTGGCTCGATATAGATAATATACATTGTTGAAGCCTAGCCTATTAGTCGAGCTTGAGCCCATGATATAGTATAACCCCATGACAACATTCATTCGTTCTCTCTCACAAGCTCCCCCCCCCCTAATTGAGAAGCTAATTTAAGAAACTAGGTTGATGTGCAAAACAACATCTAGATTGCTAAAAAGATTATGTGCTTTATCAAGTTAGGGCGTGTGCGTGGATAGACTAAACATGAAAAGAGCTATAACGTTAACTGTCCCCTAAACAGAGCAATGATAATATTATTTAGATTTACATTACAAAATACTATAAACCAAAACAATGTAACAAAGTTTAGTATAGTCAAGATTATCTGTGGCTTGCTCAAAACAAGGAAGTAAACCTACTCTAATAGCATTCCAAATGAGCCAGTTCAAACATGAGCAGGGAAGCATATTAACAGGAGCCATAATGTTATTAAATTAGAGCACTATAATACAACAAGAACTTTGAAACACAGTAGCTTCAATTCATAGCTTATTAACTGACATGAACTAGATAAGACTTTCATGATTATATAAGTGTGCACGAAATTTAAAGAATGAAATTAAGAATAACACTGAACAGTTGCTTCAGTTCAAACAGAGACTGAAGCAATACCAACAACAACAACAGCAACATCACAACAACTCACAACACCAAGAACAAAAAAATCCAGAAATTAAAAGTAAATTAGAAAAGGGGAAAGAAATTTATACATGATTGTTGTTGATCGAAGAAATCAACGCTCAATTTCCTGGCTGGAGGAGAGAGAGAGAGACTGAGATACGCTATAGAGGAGAGAAAGAGAGACTGAGATACAGAGATCGAAGAAATCAACGCTCAACAACACCACACCAAGAACAACAAAAACCAAAAATTAAAAGTAAATACGCTATACCTACCTGCTGATTTGGTCACCGGCGTCGTAAATTCGTGCCCTAGCTATGGAGGAGAGAAAGAGAGACTGAGATAGAGATAGCGCGAAACTGAATAGGAAAATTTGGGTTTTCCGGTATTTAATAACATTTACGGCGGATATTGTACACCGCCGTAAATATTGCATAATATTTACGGCGGACGCGTGTCAATCGCCGATAATAAGTACCTATATACGGCGGATATTTATATACCGCCGTATATAACTTCGATCTCATATACGTATATGCCCAATGTACGTACATAACTTATTTACGGCGGCCTCATCGCCGTATATATATAATATATATACGGCGGTTGTGTAAACCGCCGTATATAACTAATATATACGGCGGACGCGTGTCCTCCGCCATAAATGAGCGACGTAAATAGCCTGCTTTCTTGTAGTGCATGAAAGGTTGTGATCAATTAAACTAGGATCTTTTTGTTGTGACTAGATCCAACCTATATAAGGGTTGATGGATTCACTTTGTGTGATTCATGAATAAAATTGATAAAAATTCAATCTTTATTAACATTAACAAAAGAAGCTTGAGCTAACACCCATTATACATGGTTGGGTGGGGTGGGGTATAGGGTAAGTTAGATGGGGTGGGGTGTGGTGGGTGAGGGTTGGGTGGGCAAGTAGGATGGGTTGGGGGTTGGGTGAGGGTGTCGAGAGTTGTTAAAAGATAACTTTAATGTGTAATTTTTTTGAATGGGGGTGATTGGCAGGAGAGATGTTAAAAAGCAATTTTAATATGAGTAAAAAAATGGCAGGGGAGGGGGGCAAGGAATTTGTTAAAAATAACTTTAATTATGAGTAAAAAAAAATTGGTCCGGGGGAGGGTGGGGTGGGGCGATGAGGGAGTTTTAAAAAATAATTTTCGTGAGTATTTTTTTTTTTTTGACGGGGGTTGGTGGGTGGTGGTGGGAGGGTGGTGGTGGGGTTTTGGGGGGGGGGAGTTGGGGTTAGCTGTTTCGATAGTGGTTAGGGGTAAAGGTGTGGGGGTTGAGAAAGGTGGGTGGTGTGAGGGTGTTAAAAAGCAATTTTCGGAAAATGTTTTGAGAAAGAGAAATTCGAAAGTCATTTTTCTTATGAAACAAACATATTTTCCATTGTCCGATTTTTTTTTTGATAACTTTTTTTTTCCGTGATTACCAAACACCAAAAAATAGGAATAACATTTTGCGTAAAAAACGTTTTCCTTCTAAACAAAATGAGCCTTAAAGTTAACAAAAGGTTCTTTATTATTTTGCTCTTATGTAATGGTGTATTTTGCGTGTTTCTTGATACTAATACTACTCTCCTTTGAGACTAAACAAGAAAAATGCTTGCCAAAGAGTTGTATGCTTAAATCCAAACCACCTCTCCGTATTCCATGTTGTAATGATCACCTTTTTGGATTTAGTTTTGACCAAAGTGAAAATGAAGATTGAGCCGAAGAGACAAAATTGATTTGAGAATTTTGTTTGTAATCCGTAGATTGAGATTTGTGGTTTCTGGGACGACTTGAATTGAGGAAGGAATGACTCGTGCCTTCTGGGTCGACTCGTGATCACGTGTCGTGTTCACAGGCATAAATAATCCATTTTTTCTCAGCCAAGACACACGAAATTTAGGGCTTGAGAAATATAAATCTCTTGATTTTGATTACGAATCAAAGATCAAAATACCCTAAATTTAATTCTATATTAGTCAAAGATTGTTGAAAAGTGTTTCAACAATCAGGGGATCATCTAGCAATCCAACAAGATTCGATTTTGGTTCGTTCGCGTGTGAATTGATTACCGATAGAGGGTGATTGCTTTATCACCTAAAGCTTGAAAGCCTAGCATTGCTGATTCATCACAAGGAAGAACAAGGAAGAAGATCAAAGTTTCGTCTACGACTCAAAAGGTGAATTACGAATCGTGCACGAAAGACAAATTCGCAACCAAGGTTAGTGATGTAAAGTAAACATAGCGGAATTAAAAAGAATAAAAGATAATCGATTAAATCATCGCAAAATGAGTAAAATCGATTAACGAACAAAGGGATATGATCAAACCCTCGCAAGAGAATTTAACCTAATAATCAACCGAAGAAGATTATTCTGCAAGCCAATGAATTGACTTAATAAGAAACTCCTAAGAGAATCTTCTACAAGCTAAAAATTTAAGAAAAAATCCCACAATTGCAAAGCAATCAATTTTATTAATTAAAAAATAGTCTAAATTTGAATTACAACTTTAGGCCTATTTTATAGTGCCCATAAAATTTGAAAAATACTCCTAAACCTTCTAGAATTACTCCTAACATATATGATAACTAAATAGGACTCAAAAACTAGTAAATTTTCTCAAAATTTACTCTAAAATCATCTCTAATCAACCTACTAAAAATAATGACGAAAATAAGAATAAAATATAAACTAAAACAAATTAAATCCTAAAATACTAATTAAAATACAAAAATAATTAATATATTTGACTTCGTCAAATATCCTTCCTACATCATTACTGTTCTTCTTGGACCAGATTACATCACCCCCACCCCCTCCACCCCCGGTCGAGTAAAAAAAAAATTAATTTATTTTTAACAACTACTCCCCCCCACCCCGTCGGGTCAAATTTTTTTTTTTGAATTTAAATACAAACTATTTTCCGAAAAATGATTAATTTTTTTTTGACCCAACGGGGGCGTGTGGCAGGGGTGGTGAGTGGAGTGGGAAAGGAGTTGTTAAAAATAAATTTAAAATGATTAATTTTTTTTACTCGACGGGGGAGGGGGAGGTAGGGTGGCAGGGGGTGATGAGTGGAGATAAATTTAAAATGATTTTTTTTTACTCGACGCGGGGGTTGGGTGGGGAGTGGGGGGGGGGTGGTGATGGGGATGGGTTAGGGGTGGTTGATGTGGGGTGATAACGTGGGGGGTATGTGTGTGTATCAGAGGGTGTTACCATTTTTCGGAAAATGTTTTACTAATGAAAAATCCGTAAATCAATTTACTAAGAAAAAAAGTGAGGAAAATATTTTCCCCATTTTCTGGTGCTAAACAAACACCGAAAAATGGGGAAAATGTTTTCCGAAAAACATATGTTTTAGAATCCTATAAAGACTGGAATTCTGAAGGAAATAGGATTGTACGGGCACAATCCTACTCGATTGAATGGTACTCTACTCGGCTTGGACCAAGGTCTCTGGGCAAAGTTGCCAGCGAAATATTCTTCTTATGAAACATGCGAAATATTCTTCTTATGAGACACACTCATGCTCGGTTGTACTAAAGAGCTCAAACTTGTACAAATATCAATTGTCCAGCTTGTTTTCCATGGCACCTGAGGAGACTGGTTCCGAGCTCATGCTCGTTGGCTAAGGCCTCCACACGAGCCCACCCGAGCATGTACTTGGGCCTTCGTGTGTTAGCACCCGAGCAGACCTTCACGTGCTAAGATTCGAGCAAGTATTTGATTTATTCCTTTCACAATTTAATAAAAACAATATATAAAATAAATAAATCATGTCAAAAATAAGAAAAGAAAAAATAAAAATCATAAAAAAGGCATAGAAACTAATAAGTAAATAAAAGTCTTACTAAAATTGGCAAGATCATGGAGGGATAGTGTGAGATGGAGAGCTCAGAGAACATTAGATTAGGTATTTCGACAAGGCAATTTATTTATGCCATTACGCACAGCGAGCGAACCATTATTCTTCATCATTGCTCTTCTCAATTATCCCGTCCTCAATGAAATAATAATAATAAAAAATATAATCATGCTTATAAAATACTCCCTCCGTCTCATTTGAAATTTTATCTGTGTGAACCAAAATTTAATGAACAAAAAAAGGGTTGCTAGTAAAATAAATAAATGAGATTTACAAATAAGACACACAATTCAAATACTCCCTCCGTCCCGGTCCAAATGTCTCAAAATGGTTCATGCACGAAAATTAAGGAAAGTGATGTAGGAAAGATAAAAAATTTAAATGTTGTGAGTATGAAAAGTGATGTAGGAAAGAGAAAGTGGGGTATGAAATAGTGAGTGGATATTTATTGTGAGTATGACAAGTGGGTCCCACAAATAAAAAAGTAATATAAAACTTTCCTTTTTTGGGTTAGGACATTTTAAATGGGACACTCAAAAAGAAAAGTTGAGACACTTCGACCCGGACGGAGAGAGTATGTAATTACAATAAGTAATAAGTAGTGTATGTGTATTATAAAAATTAATAAACTTTAACCATATTTTAGAAAATGTGAAATATAAATGAGACAGTAATTTATGTAAAAAAATGAAGCTTTGTAAAATAATAAAAAGAATAAAGTAAATATAAATTCAAAATTAAAAATTAAAAACGAGAGTGTTTTATGAGGAACAAACAAATAAAGAGATGAGATATTCACGGTGGTGAAGTGGTGAGGATTGCCAATCGAACTTAAATACTACAAATTCCTTTCTCTCCACGCATGTATATTGGATACTTTTACACATAAATAAATTTAAAATATACTCCATGAGGGAGTGTGAACTAGAATTCAAATTGATGCAACTTTAACTAATAATGTAAATAAAAATAAAAATAATAATTCTAATAAATATTTAAATATTTATTATTTTATCACGATTAATAATAATTTAAAAAACAATTTATAAATTTTTATTTATTATTAAATTATGAGTAAATTTTAGGGGAAACCTGTTTCTCCGTAAGTTATAAAAAATTCATTTTCGTTCTTAAAAATGTCAAGTTTAGACCTTAAAACATTGAGTTTAGGCGTTGAAACAGTGAGTTTAAGTTAGAAAATAAAATAGAGAGTTTAGGCCTTAAAACAGTGAGTTTAGGCTTTAAAACACCAAGTCGATATATTTTAAAAAAATGATTTTTTATAAGTTATGGAGAAACAGATTTCCCCAAAATTTCCTGTTAAATTGTTAAATTATAACAAAGTTTCGGGAATATAAGAAAAGTCAAACAAAAAAACTGGGAAAGTGGTAGTCCCAACTTCTCATTTGACATTCTTCCTTTTTTTTCCTTGCTCACCAAGCATTTATTTTACTCCCTCCGTCCCACCAATAAGTGCTTCACTTTTTTGGGTGGGCACGCAAATTATGAAAATGGAAGGGAAAAAAAAATGTTGTGAGTGTAATTTGAAAATAAGAGAGAGAATTAGTGGAGGGAATAGTAAATTATAATGGTGTTGTGAGTATTAAAATAATGTAGGAGAGAAAATGAGTAGAGGAAATAGTAAAAATTATTTGTCAAAAAAAAAAAGATGAAGCTTCTAATGGGATGCTCTTTTAAATAATTAGTGAAGCTTTTATTGGGACGGATGGAATATTTCATTTCAATTATGCCGGCGACTTTTGATGTGGTAGTCCCAACTCCCTATTTGACGGTCTTCCTTTTTTTCCTTGCTCACCAAGCATTTATTTTATTTCAATTATGCAGACGACTTTTGATAAATTAAAAGGAATTTTTGTTTACAAGAGTTCGTTGTTGGTTTTACTTTCTCAATTCCATATGAATGACTACAAAATTTAAAACATGCTAATTGATGATAACAAAAACTTTCGTATCAGTTTAAATCCAGCATAAGATTGTATATGCATGTTTTAATATACTGAAAAATATAAACAAATACGTAAACTAAGTCGGGCCTTCACCGATGAAGGCAATAAAACATGAGAGTAAATATTTGTGTTTTATACGGAGAAATTAATTGACAATAGTTTAGAGTCAAAACATGCGTTATCAAAATAATGTGAATTATTTATTGTATTTATAAGTGTAGAATGTAGAGTCCATTTTTGAATAGAAAAACGTGTGAAACAATGTTATAATTATAGTTGGATTCTAACTAATCACAATTCTTGTTTGATTAGAATTAGGTAATTGCTTTGTGTAAGTGTGCCTATCATGCACGCTCATCGGCATGTGATGCTTGATCGGCATTAATTGATGCCGAGAGAGAGGGGAGCAAGGGTAGACACGTTCATATCCTTGCTATTGTTTACGACCGAGGAGGCGTTTCTCGTCTTTTGATGAAGCCTATGCCAGATTTGATGGATGCCTTTGCTCATCATATATGAATTTCGTGTCTCAAGTCATTGTTCGCTCTGTTATATCTATGTCGACATATTGAGAATTACGAGTAGGCACGACGAGCAAAGCTAGGAAAGGCGTCGCCGGCAGTTAATTTGTCAGCTTTCTCTGTTTAGTCAGTTAGTTGAAACAACTATGCTAGATTCTATCCTTCTATGTAAGAGAACTCCCATCTGTAACTGTAATCAAGTACTTTCTCCGTCCCAAAATGTTTGTCCCATTTGACTTTTTTGTTGAACTTTGATCACAAATTTATGAGAGATTAATCATGTTCATGAAATTTTAAAAGTTGTTGTTGATAATATTATTAATGGTGAATCAATAGGAATTTTTAGAAATTCATGAACATAATTAAATTGTCATATATTTGTGGTCAAAATTCAACAAAAAAGTCAAATGGGACAAACATTTTGGGACGGAGGGAGTAATTCATTATATATATACAGATGTTATCTTTAATAAAATTGTTTTCTGGCCAAATCATGATCCATGGACCTTTCCAAGTTGTCAGCATTTTAGGAGACTTATATTGTTGGAAATGGATAACGGAAAGTTAAGTTTGACTTAACGTTGATCTAGTTTCTAACGGAAGTTCGTTATTTATTAACGAAACTAGTTACAAAACGTATTCTACATTTGTTGTAGATTGTTAAACTCATTTAATGTCTCAAAACCATTTAGGGTGAATGAGAATTAATGACAAAGGTCGTTTGTAACTTAACGAAAGTTGGCTAAAAGGTAAATTAAATCATATGGATTTAATTGGATTTGAACAGTGTTTTTGGGTGATGAGATTTGGCTCAAAACTGATCAGAACGAGTGGGGACTCTGAGCACGAGTCGTGAGCACGAATGGACCTTAATGGACTTTGGCTCAAAACTGATCAGAACGAGTGGAATGCTTGGGAACGAGTCGTGGGCACGACTCGTGCCCTTCACAGCTGTTTGAAAGTTTGCACCTTTTCAAGGAAAAAAGCACAAACCCTTTTGACTCTTCTTATATACTTCCCCCTCCGAATTTCAATTCATTCATACAGTAAATTAAGCCTTCCCACCCTCTAGTGAGATAGATTAACATACCCAAATCATTGGCATATTGTTGCATCAAATCCTTCAAGTCCAAAGTTTCAAACTTAGTGTTGTTCGTTAGAGTATTTGATTTGGAGTGCTCCTATCATTTACTTAGAAGTCGTTTTATCTTACTAGAAGATTGCCATTGAAACCATAAGCACCTGTGCGGGGCAATAACTTCTTACGGAGATTGTATTTAATACAAGACTCGACTTGATTTCATTTGTTTTCAATCTCCGTTACTTTCTCCGTTACATTTTCTGTTAGTTTTCAGTTAAAGTTCTTGAGAAGCCTACCATAAGTCCAACAATCGTAAGAAGTTATTTACGCTTCTTCAAGATCTTCAAGAGATGGCAAATGAGAAAGACGTCTCCTCATCCAGTCAAGGGAATGTAACGCCTCCTTCTCAAGGTGACGCTACGTTCAACAATATTGCACCCGCTCCTACAACGCATCACCTCGGTCATGGTGAGAAACCCCTGAAGTTCACTGGTGTGGATTTCAAGAGATGGCAACAGAAGATGCTCTTCTACTTGACCACCCTAAGCTTGCACCGCTTCTTAAAGGAAGATCCTCCTGCGGTGGAAAAGGGTGATCCCGACCCCCAAAGGCAAATGGCCAAGGAGGCTTGGGCTCACGGTAATTTTTTGTGTGAGAATTACATCCTAAATGGACTTGACGATGCACTATACAATGTGTATAGTACCGTCGAGTTAGCCAAGGCGTTGTGGGACACTTTGGAAAGGAAGTACAAGATCGAAGACGTCGGGTCAAAGAAATTTGTCGTCGGTAAGTATCTGGACTTCATGATGGTCGATTCCAAATCGGTAACAACTCAAGTAGATGAATTCCAAATCATTCTACATGGGCTTGATGCTGAGGGGATGATCATGAATGATCCATTCAAGGTGGCTTCTATCATTGAAAAGTTGCCGCCTTCGTGGAAGGATTTCAAGAACTATCTCAAGCATAAACGCAAGGAGATGTCCTTGGAAGACATTGTTGTTCGTCTTCAAATTGAAGAGAACAATAGGATCAACGAGGCCAAGGTTGCTAAAGGCAAGATGGAGGCTAAGGTCAATCTCGTCGAGGCTAGCACAAGTGGCACAAAGAGAAAGCATTCCGAAAATGTCGGGAATGCTAAGAAAGGAAAGAAGAAGGGCTCTAAGAAGTTCAAGGGGTCTTGCTATAATTGTGGCAAATCGGGCCACTTAGCAAAAGACTGTCGTCTCCCAAAGAAAGAGGCGAATAATGTTGACCACATGGACCTAGACTTTGCTGCGATGATCTTTGAGGCCAACGTTGTAAACTTGGAGGAAAATCCAAAATCTTGGTGGATAGATACCGGTGCTACCCGCCATATTTGTGGTAATAAGGAGAGTTTCTCCTCCTATACTCCCATCTCCGGAAGAAAGCTCTACATGGGAAATTCTGCGACCTCCGATGTTCAATGCATTGGAAACGTGGTATTGAAGATGACTTCCGGAAAAGAAGTAACCTTGTTGGATGTGCTGCATGTTCCAGACATCCGTAAAAATTTGGTGTCTGGCGCTTTGCTTAGTAAGGCCAGTTTTAGACTAGTATTTGAATCCGACAAATTTGTATTAACCAAGAATGGTTTGTTTCTTGGAAAGGGTTACCTCGAGGAGGGCCTTTTCAAGATGAATGTAATGAACGTGATCCGCCGAGGTGCGATGAATAAAAATTGTGTTTCTTATGTTTACTTGTCGAAAAGTTCTAATTTATGGCATGATAGATTAGGACATGTAAACCTCGACACCATTAAGAAATTAGCGAGACAAGATTTAATCCAAATGAATAAATCTAACTCGACTAATAGGTGCGAAGTTTGTGTTGAGGCTAAAATGACGAAGTCGCCTGTGAGGACCCCGACCCGGAACCTACACGTGTTCCGAGTTGGAGCGCCCTCAAACTAACCCGAAAACACTAAACTTTTAAAACTTTACTTTGACTTTCAAACATAAACATTAATAATATAACATTTCAAACTAACTCCACTCTACTCCACATCGGAGGAGGAGATAACTAACTTTGAAAAGTAACAACCTGTTTTAATTACAAAGACTTTAGTTATAACGTACAAACTAAGTTTTATACTCATAAACTCCATAAAGGAATTATACCAAAATACATTCTTTACACCAACCTATACGTACCCTGACAAATCCCAAAATACCACGTACCAACTCCTTTCCGTCCTCACTTGGCCGGTCCGCCTGTCTCAGGATCTAAAACAGTAAAGGGAGAGGGGTGAGAATAAATCTCAATGAGCTATTATGATATGCAGCAAGATGCCAAACAAAGTGCAACACATAGCATGGTAGCACATA
The DNA here is from genome assembly GCA_022495995.1 of Adenophora triphylla var. japonica. Classification (NCBI taxonomy): domain Eukaryota; kingdom Viridiplantae; phylum Streptophyta; class Magnoliopsida; order Asterales; family Campanulaceae; genus Adenophora; species Adenophora triphylla. The sequence goes on along the minus strand of JAFEMH010005041.1, from coordinate 28,678 downwards.
ACACACTAGGAAAGCGGTAAACACATTCCGTTACCTTGGTTTACCTTTCCGTCCGAACAATAAGTCGTATAACCGCTGGGTATCAATACTCCACTACATCTGTGAATGCATATTCACTCGGATCCCATACCATGTAACCGAGACAGTTATGCTTATAACTCATCTCCGTGAACCGCTTAGGCATATTCACATCTTATAAAACCCGTTTTCCGGGGAAAATATAAGACATCGCATTCCTATGAGCGGCGCACATATCCATAGAAGCTGAACCCCGATGCGTGGCGCGAGAGGGGAGAGGTCACGGGTATGATGAATCTTCAATCACTTAGAGAACAAATCAATAACTGATTGAAATCCATTATACCCCCCATTCACATAAAATATCAACACGTTCAAGCACATAATAGATACTTGAAATATGATCCACAAACGGGATAGCAATATAACCACATGGTAAAATAGAATATCTGGAAATGATCATTACATATTTAGTTTATAAAACCAATTCCATTTGAGAGATCACCTAAAAATACTCAATTTGGACTCTTGAACCATCCAATTTCGAGTCCGTATGAATTAACTATGATTTATTCAATTTCCACTCAACTTCTAACGTACAATACTACCTGCTGTAACCAAATCAGATTTTTTGGGACATAAGGATAACTTCTTTAGCTATGAAACCATCACATTCAGAAAGTACTCAGAAAAACACCCAATTTAGACCCAAGAACCATCCAATTCCGATTTAATATGATTAAGTTATGACCATCACAAGATTGCTAAACGAATTCTGGTTCAGAATTGAAGTTAGGATTTCTGGGGTCTTGGGCGACCGCCCAAACCTCTTGGGCGACCGCCCAAGAGGGTTTTCAAGGAAATGTGAGTTTCTGCCAGCATGGGCGGCCGCTCAGCCCCCTTGGGCGACCGCCCAAGCCTCCTGCCAGCCCAAACTTAGGTTTTTAACCCCTTTAACCCTAGTTCTTCCTTCCCTCTACCATTGATTATTCAAGAACACCCAAGAACACCTTCATTTCACCAAATCCCAAACAAACATGTAAACTTCAAAACCAAGTAACCCTAGATTATTTATCACTACTATTTCTACCCATTTCAACCCTTTTAACTCATCTTCATTGAACCCTAACTTCAACAATTTCAAATTCTATCCATTCCTTAAAAATCTAAATCAACTCCCATGAACCACTATCTTTTTAAGCCATTCATCCATTTTCTAACTCCAAGAAGAATTCCAAAGCATATAATAACAATCACAATACTAAGAACAACAATAGATAGATTATGAGCACATAGATGAAAGGAGGTCATAACAACTCACCTTTGGGATTGAAATGGAAGGTTGATCTATTTAGCTAGATGAGTTCCTCTAGGCGATCCAACTTCAAAGGTGCTCTTGGACTTGAATTTGGTGAAGAAATTCTTGGCTTCAAGGTTTGGAACTTGGGGCTTCCATGGAGGTTCTCTCTAATTCTCTAGGTTGAAGATGAATGAGAAATGAGGGAGAAGCGGAGGGGTAGTAAGAGGAGGTGATGGGAAGAGGACACTTGGCAAGGCATGGAAGAGTAAGAAAGTTGGCCCCTCCTACAACTTAATCCAAGGCTTTCACCCTACTCCCATTAATTTAAAATAAACCTTATCCCATTAATTCATCCCACTCATTTAACCTCCCCACATATTTATCTATTTATTAAATTTCCATTTTGTATCATTTCCCTTAGTTTCTTTATTTAATGTCCAATAAATTCTTATAAGCTCCTTAATTTACTTTTCACCCAATTTATCCTAACTCAAGAATTTAAAGATAAAATTGAACACATAAAGTCAACATAATATTAAAAGCATATAATTAAATATTAAAAATTGAGTGCCTAGGGTTGGGGTCGTCACACTCACTCCCCCTTAAAGAAAATTCGACCGAATTTTAAAAAGACTTATCTTAATGATAAATTAAAGAAGATAACCTTCCCCACAATCAAATTACACTTCCAAATAGTTTTCTCAAAGTATTATTATTATACCCATTTTCCACAACCCTAATACTCTCAAAGTTTAATTTCGGACTTACGATTTTAGTAACTCTCAACCATTCCCTCACATAAACCAAACCCGTTAAATCATCATTAGTTGAAGAACTCCGCACACATGAGGAATTTTAAGGACAACTTTCCCATACAATACTTCATACAATACCACTTAATACAGGACTGAAAACCACTAATATACGCAATCTCATCAAGGTTAAATAACTTCTCAAGTTGAAACGAAATCCATCACACAACACGCAATTTATTCTCAAGAATTTGGATAGTCTTCTTTGTCTGTCCATCTGTCTGAGGAAGAAACGCATCACTGAAACTTGACTTGGAACTCAAAACCTTGCACCCTGCTTTCCAAAACACAATGAATCCTCGATCCCGATCTGGTAAAATGTTGATTGGTGCTCCACGAAATCATTCAATCTCCCGCATTCACAATGTTTTAATTTCTCCCTCGAATACTTCGTTAATATAAGTTGAAAGTAAACCGACTTGATCTATTCATCCACTATCACTCCAACACACCCAACCTTATCGACGTTGAAAGTAGTACAGTTACAAAATTCCATCGCCTTTGTCTTCCCATTCGAATCTTCTAACTCTTCTTCAAGTCTTGATACTTCTTCAAACTTTTCTGATGAGTCGCAATTCTAGGTTTACGGTCTTCCTCTAAAACCGGTATTCTAATCTCTTACAGCAATGATACACACTCCGAGTTGAGGGTTAAATTTTCATCCCAATTAGATACAAAATCCTTGGTCTCCCAGTCTTGAAACTAGCCGATAATCCTCTTAACTTCGAATCATGGTTGAACTTCCTCTAAGGTCTCCACACTATAAGTATAACTTGAATTTTCGCAAAATATCTCACCATGCAACTCAAAGGATATACTTGTTGACACATAAGCCTTTCGGCTAATCGCAATCGCAATCACAATAACTTTTCCGGTAACAAGATATAACCTCATTTAAGTCTTTCTAATAATTTCCACCCTCGACTACTGCTTATTGTTAAATTCCTTTCGAACCAACAAATACTTTAAACTTTCATGATCGTTAACACATCTCAAATTTGGTTGCAACTAGTTAAAAATTCCGCTAGTAAAACGCAATATAATCTCGATTACTTACAAGTTGAAAATAAGAAGATTCGCTCCGCTGATTCACTTCCTCTAAACATAAGTTATCACTTTCCCATTTCGCATCATATCACAAATTAGCCTTCCATTGATACACAATTAAAAGCGTCAAGTTCTCGCATTCATTACTCAATAAGGATCATATCTACAGTCGACCTATTCTTCCTCTCTACTATACGATTCACCCTTATTGCATTCTACATCCAGGATACCTCTTCCGGGTTAACTCTATCAACAATAATACAATTCTCAAGAATCTAATGACACTCCTTGGTAGCACCCTTTCAATCCTAAACTATGGACTCATTACGGCAATATTCCAAAGCCAACTTACAATTATTAAACTTCACACATAAATTTTCCTATTGGAAAATAGATAACACAATTCACAATTAATTTTCATGATATTCTCAACGTCAAGTAAACAAGGATGTCACCACTAATAATTTCCACTAGCTATCAAGATAAGGATAGAACTCTACTCCTTATAACCACAACAAAAATCGAGACCATTCTATAGGGTGCTTTTGATATAGGTATTTAACCTGACACTACATCAATACGTGATTCCACTTCCCAACCGAAAGTCATATAATACTTTGCTGAAAGCATACTTACTATTTTCCTAATTAGCACATAACATTTTTCGAAGACTTCTTACCTAAGTCTACCACATTTCAATTAAGCTTCACACTTCTTAACCAAAAATTTTCAATCTTTAAGGCATATCTAACAAGGATACCACATAAAGGCTTATTTGCATCTAATACCATATAGACCAATTAAGCATAGTAAAAAAAAGACTCGCTTCATACGACAGTCTATCACTGCCTGACCACTACTTACCATTCTAGGCCAGGTATATATCAAAATCACACATTGGTAATCATACCAAATCAACTAGCAATACATGCTCAGTTATAACCACGTCACACTAGTGGTAAACCAAATAATATTCGAGGTATTCTCTCATAAGAGTAGAAATCTCTAACACATAAAACACATCTTAAGCAATGTATGCCACATGAAACAAAATGCAATGTCACACTGTGCGTCGTGAGATGAACCGGGATCTATAAAGTATGACCCCTACTTCTGAGACAGGTATATTACCTCTAAAGGTAGCTGAGGGATCTATCCCTCCAAAACTCAAAACAAGTATTCGACTTTAAACGTTACCTTTTTGGATTCCCTTCATTGTTCCTTTTTATTCCTCCTTTAGGCCCCCTATGTCCGGTACCCAAAGCTAACCTTCGATGAAATATAGGACAATTCTTCTTGTAGTGTCCCATTTCTCCACAATTCAAACATTTCCCTTGCTTACTCCAACACTTGTCTTCAGAATGACCCATCTTCTTGCAATATCCACATATAATCCTTACCTGACCTGAAGTCGGATGATTTGTCTGAGTCGCCACTTTTTCTCCTCTTGCTAACTCCGGTGCTGATCCTTTCTGATGCCCTCTATTATATCCAGAACCTTGGCCTTGAAACTTCTGCTTACTTCCACTTCCACCCTCAGATTTACCCCGGTGCTCGTCAATATCATTCTCTATTCGGTAGGCTTTATTCACTGCTGTCTGAAAATCTGGGAAGTCGTGCGTCAATAACTGTTTCCTGAACTCTAGTCTTAATCCCTTCACAAATCGATATATCCGTCTCTCTTCTTCCGGTACCAAATGTGGACAATAGCGAGCTAGCTCCGTAAACCTTGCTGAATACTGCGCCACGGTCATTGCTCCTTGCTCTAATTTCAAAAACTCAACTTCCTTCTTATCTCTTGTAACTATTGGAATGAAATGATCTCGAAATTTACGCGTAAAGTTCTCCCAGGTCTGCGGTGTAAGGTTTCGATCCCAGCCGTCCTTCACTACTTGCCACCAATGCTCTGCAGGTCCCTCTAACTTGAAGACTGCGCATCTCACTTTTTCTGCATCCGTGCTCTCCATCGCTGCGAAAATCTTATTCATACTCTCAAGCCATCTCTCAGCCTTCACCGGATCCGGATCTCCACTAAAACTTGGAGGTGTCATCTTAACGAACTTTTCCAAACCATGCCCATGTATACGCCTCCTTGATGCTTCTTGTGCTTGCCCTTGTGTTGTCATATTTTGCAAAAATCCTCGAAACATGTTCATCGTCTCAACATTCGGATTTCCATCACCCCAGGCCTTACCAACATTGCCAGAACACGATGCGATCATCCTCATTTTCAGCCATTGAATAAACTCCCCGCAACAAACACTCGACGTAATTTATCACACACTCTCACTCGGCTAGACTCTACCCGAGAACTCTAACCGAGCTCGATACCAACCGTGAGGACCCCGACCGAAACCTACACGTGTTCCGAGTTGGAGCGCCCTCAAACTAACCCGAAAACACTAAACTTTTAAAACTTTACTTTGACTTTCAAACATAAACATTAATAATATAACATTTCAAACTAACTCCACTCTACTCCACATCGGAGGAGGAGATAACTAACTTTGAAAAGTAACAACCTGTTTTAATTACAAAGACTTTAGTTATAACGTACAAAACTAAGTTTTATACTCATAAACTCCATAAAGGAATTATACCAAAATACATTCTTTACACCAACCTATACGTACTCGACAAATCCCAAAATATCACGTATCAACTCCTTTCCGTCCTCACTTGGCCGGCCCGCTGTCTCGGGATCTAAAATAGTAAAGGGAGAGGGGTGAGAATAAATCTCAATGAGCTATTATGATATGCAGCAAGATGCCAAACAAAGTGCAACACATAGCATGGTAGCACATAACACACTAGGAAAGCGGTAAACACATTCCGTTACCTTGGTTTACCTTTCCCGTCTGAACAATAAGTCGTATAAGCGTGGGTATCAATACTCCACTACATACTGTGAATGCATATTCACGGATCCCATACCATGTAACGAGGCAGCTTATGCTTATAACTCATCTCCGTGAACCGCTTAGGCATATTCACATCTTATAAAACCCGTTTTCCAGGGAAAATATAAGACATCGCATTCATGAACCGATCGCACATATCCATAGAAGTGAACCCCGGGCCCGCGGCCGCAGAGGGGAGAGGTCACAGTATGATGAATCTTCAATCACTTAGAGAACAAATCAATAACTGATTGAAATCCATTATACCCCCCATTCACATAAAATATCAACACGTTCAAGCACATAATAGATACTTGAAATATGATCCACAAACGGGATAGCAATATAACCACATGGTAAAATAGAATATCTGGAAATGATCATTACATATTTAGTTTATAAAACCAATTCCATTTGAGAGATCACCTAAAAATACTCAATTTGGACTCTTGAACCATCCAATTTCGAGTCCGTATGAATTAACTATGATTTATTCAATTTCCACTCAACTTCTAACGTACAATACTACCTGCTGTAACCAAATCAGATATTTGGGACATAAGGATAACTTCTTTAGCTATGAAACCATCACATTCAGAAAGTACTCAGAAAAACACCCAATTTAGACCCAAGAACCATCCAATTCCGATTTAATATGATTAAGTTATGACCATCACAAGATTGCTAAACGAGTGGTTCGAATTGAAGTTAGGATTTCTGGGGTCTTGGGCGACCGCCCAAACCTCTTGGGCGACCGCCCAAGAGGGTTTTCAAGGAAATGTGAGTTTCGCCAGCATGGGCGGCCGCTCAGCCCCCTTGGGCGACCGCCCAAGCCTCCCGCCAGCCCAAACTTAGGTTTTTAACCCCTTTAACCCTAGTTCTTCCTTCCTCTACCATTGATTATTCAAGAACACCCAAGAACACCTTCATTTCACCAAATCCCAAACAAACATGTAAACTTCAAAACCAAGTAACCCTAGATTATTTATCACTACTATTTCTACCCATTTCAACCCTTTTAACTCATCTTCATTGAACCCTAACTTCAACAATTTCAAATTCTATCCATTCCTTAAAAATCTAAATCAACTCCCATGAACCACTATCTTTTTAAGCCATTCATCCATTTTCTAACTCCAAGAAGAATTCCAAAGCATATAATAACAATCACAATACTAAGAACAACAATAGATAGATTATGAGCACATAGATGAAAGGAGGTCATAACAACTCACCTTTGGGATTGAAATGGAAGGTTGATCTATTTAGCTAGATGAGTTCCTCTAGGCGATCCAACTTCAAAGGTGCTCTTGGACTTGAATTTGGTGAAGAAATTCTTGGCTTCAAGGTTTGGAACTTGGGGCTTCCATGGAGGTTCTCTCTAATTCTCTAGGTTGAAGATGAATGAGAAATGAGGGAGAAGGGAGGGGTAGTAAGAGGAGGTGATGGGAAGAGGACACTTGGCAAGGCATGGAAGAGTAAGAAAGTTGGCCCCTCCTACAACTTAATCCAAGGCTTTCACCCTACTCCCATTAATTTAAAATAAACCTTATCCCATTAATTCATCCCACTCATTTAACCTCCCCACATATTTATCTATTTATTAAATTTCCATTTTGTATCATTTCCCTTAGTTTCTTTATTTAATGTCCAATAAATTCTTATAAGCTCCTTAATTTACTTTTCACCCAATTTATCCTAACTCAAGAATTTAAAGATAAAATTGAACACATAAAGTCAACATAATATTAAAAGCATATAATTAAATATTAAAAATTGAGTGCCTAGGGTTGGGGTCGTCACACTCACTCCCCCTTAAAGAAAATTCGACCCGAATTTTAAAAAGACTTATCTTAATGATAAATTAAAGAAGATAACCTTCCCCACAATCAAATTACACTTCCAAATAGTTTTCTCAAAGTATTATTATTATACCCATTTTCCACAACCCTAATACTCTCAAAGTTTAATTTCGGACTTACGATTTTAGTAACTCTCAACCATTCCCTCACATAAACCAAACCCGTTAAATCATCATTAGTTGAAGAACTCCGCACACATGAGGAATTTTAAGGACAACTTTCCCATACAATACTTCATACAATACCACTTAATACAGGACTGAAAACCACTAATATACGCAATCTCATCAAGGTTAAATAACTTCTCAAGTTGAAACGAAATCCATCACACAACACGCAATTTATTCTCAAGAATTTGGATAGTCTTCTTTGTCTGTCCATCTGTCTGAGGAAGAAACGCATCACTGAAACTTGACTTGGAACTCAAAACCTTGCACCCTGCTTTCCAAAACACAATGAATCCTCGATCCCGATCTGGTAAAATGTTGATTGGTGCTCCACGAAATCATTCAATCTCCCGCATTCACAATGTTTTAATTTCTCACTTCTAATTATGTTCTTAATAAAATACCCAAGAAAGGTATTGATAAAACACCTTATGAATTGTGGCATAATCGTAGGCCATGTTTTAAATACCTTAAAGTGTGGGGGTGTTTGGCCAAGGTTGAAGTACCTAAGCCGAAACAAGTCAAGATTGGTCCAAAAACCATTGACTGTGTTTTTATTGGATATGCCAATAATAGTAGTGCCTATCGTTTTATAGTGCACAAATCAGACATTCCTGATATGCATGTAGGAACTACTATAGAATCAAGGAATGCGGTATTCTTTGAAAATATCTTTCCGGCTAAGGACAGGAAAGATATAGGTTCTAATAAGAGAACACATGAGTCTACACCTGGTCCTTCTCAAATAGAAGATGAAGAACCGAGACGTAGCAAAAGGGCAAGAGTGGAAAAGTCTTTTGGTCCTGATTTTCTATCTTACATGTTAGAAAACGAACCAGCAACTGTTAAAGAGGCTTTATCCGATCCGGATAGTTCGTTCTGGAAAGAAGCTATTAACAGTGAAATAGAATTCATAATGCTCAACAATACTTGGGAATTAGTTGATCTCCCTCCAGGTTGCAAGCCATTAGGTTGCAAATGGATCCTTAAAAGGAAGTATAAAGTGGATGGATCAATCGAAAAGTACAAAGCTAGGCTAGTTGCCAAGGGCTTTAGACAGAAAGAGGGATATGATTTCTTCGATACATACTCCCCTGTCACAAGGATCACATATATTCGTGTTCTCATAGCTATTGCAGCAGTGCATAATCTTGAGATACACCAAATGGATGTGAAGACTGCTTTCCTAAATGGAGAACTTGATGAAGAAATTTACATGGAACAACCTGAAGGGTGTTCGCAGTTCCTGATAAAGAAAGAAAGGTGTGTAAACTTGTAAAGTCCTTGTATGGACTAAAACAAGCACCTAAACAATGGCATGAGAAGTTCGATAGAACCATGTTATCGAATGGATTCAAGATTAACGAATGTGACAAATGTGTCTACATTAAAGGAAAATCTGAATCATTCGTTATCGTTTGTCTTTATGTAGACGATATGCTCATAATGGGAAGTAATCATGACTTGATCATGAATACCAAAGGCATGCTCAAGAAGAACTTTGACATGAAAGACATGGGATTAGATGATGTAATATTAGGGATAAAGATCTCTAGAACATCTGAAGGATTAGTTCTTTCACAATCCCATTACCTAGAGAATGTTCTTCAGAAATTCAATGTCTTTGATGACCCTCCGGCTAAGACACCGGTAGATTTGGCTCTACATTTAGCCAAGAACAAAGGAGAACCAGTTTCTCAACTGGAATATGCAAGAATAATTGGTAGTCTGATGTACTTAACGAATTGTACACGTCCAGACATTGCATATTCAGTGAGCAAACTAAGTAGGTTCACAAGTAATCCTAGTACTGATCATTGGAAAGCACTAATGAGAGTACTAAGATATTTAAAGTATACATTAAACCATGGGATACTTTACAAGAAATATCCAGCAGTATTAGAAGGATACTGTGATGCAAATTGGATATCGGACACGAAAGACTCTAAGTCCATGAGTGGATATGTATTCACAATAGGTGGAGGAGCAGTGTCATGGAAATCCTCCAAACAAACATGTATAGCCAGATCCACGATGGAGTCTGAGTTTATCGCTTTAGATAAAGCTGGGGAAGAAGTAGAGTGGCTTAAGAACTTCCTGGAGAATATTCCTTGTTGGAGCAAACCTGTGCCTGCTGTACTAATCCATTGTGATAGTCAATCAGCAATAGGAAGGGCACAGAATAGTATGTACAATGGTAAGTCTAGACATATTCGTCGTAGACACAATACCATTAGACAGTTGATCAAGAATGGCGGTATCACTATTGATTATGTAAAGTCATGTGATAACTTAGCGGATCCGTTTACCAAAGGTATAAATCGAGATCAACTGTATAAACTGTTAAGGGGAATGGGTTTAAAACCCACAACAAAAGGACTTATAGCGGACACTCAACCTTGAGAAATGGAGATCCCAGGCCCTTGGTTCAATGAGACAACCAAGTTATAAGTTCTAGTAGAGTTACTTGGAAACAACAACTCGGTTTATTAACCTGGAGATGTGTGATGTACCCGATTTTTTTGAAATCAAACGGAGTCGCCACGCCATTTTTGTTTTAAGGGCCAAAACTTTGAAAAATGCCCGAGATTAGAAATTTGGGTTCGGAGGTCACGTTACACGCCGGGAAGGACGTTAGTGTGCACCCGGAATGCCTCGAAAACGAGTCTTCCAAGCTTAAAAACCATTTGTGTGTGTGTGTATGTTACTTTGGCCAAAATAAGTTGAAACTGAGGAAAGTAAAAATTGGGAATTCTTTATTAGACTTTAAACTGATCCCATGATTTTTTGGATGATTTTTGGGTTGAGATTTGGCACTCAAAAGATTTTTGGAAGTCGAAAACCATTTCTGCCAGAAGGAAAAAGGCAGTGGACACTTGATTTTGAAATGGACTTTAGGGCTTGAAAACTCCATAATCTGGGAAAAGTCCGAGAATGAAAAATGTTCAAAACACCTAAAATAAGATTTCTGTAAAAGAACTTTTCATTTTGGAGATGATTTGAGGACCTAAAACCCTCTGGAAATCTCAGATATGAAATCTGGATTTCCAGAGACTGATGAACTGACCTTTAAAAGAAAATTTGAAAAAAGGAGTTTTACTCACTCAAAAAATAAATTAAAAATATGTCTGGAAATCTATGGATGTTTGCTACAAAAAGTATTTTGTAGTCAACACCAAATTCCAAGTTTATCTGTTTCCAAAAAATTAGACCATGGACTGGGGTCTTAGAATATTGCTACTGGACAGCAACTTCTCAAGAAGGAAAAACATGATTTTAAGGGGGGTTTTGCATCCATGCTTGTCCCCATTTCCCTAGGCTTTGATTAGTGATCACTAAAAATTTTAGTGGTGATCTACTATATCAAACCATCCTTGGGGTACATTAGGACTTCAAGCATTTCATTTGCTTGGGAAGGGGAATTTCATCCTTTGAAAGAAAGATTTTGTGTATGAAAATGATTTTTGGAAAACACTTTTTAGTGAATGATCTTTAGAAAAACACCTTTAAGTGAGTAAAAAAAATGATTTAGACCTTTTAAATGGTCATCCATTGGAAATTTATTCCAAGGTGACTACATTTTTAGGTCAAGCAAAGATGAACAACAAATGAGTTGATGAACAAACTACATCTTTAAAGCTTGAGATGCATGCATGAAGGAGAGAGATTTAGGGTAGGAAGAGGGAGGTTATACCTATCTTTCCTTGTGTATGAGCTTGGCTTGGGGAGTATCAAGATTTGAATGTGTTTAGGGTTTGTGATTAGAGTTGGTCAAAGAGAAAACAAGTAGATAACACTTAAGTCCTCTATGTTTTCTCTCTAATCCTCCTCTTTGGTGATGGTTTAAGCTTGAGCTTGTGTGTTTAAGAGTATGAATGGGAGTGATTTGAGAGTGTTGAAGTGAGATTGGGAAAGACTCAAGAGAAAATGGTGGCAATCTAAGGATTCCCACTGTTTTCTCTTTGTTTTTCACCAGAGTGCTGTTGCTGTGTGTAAATTGTGTTGTGTAGACTGAGAGAGGAGGGTTCAATTTATAGCCCTCTGGAAAGAGCAAACAGATCCGCGCGGATAGGGTAGGTCGCGTGCACTGTTCATCTGCTACAGTGCTGGCTTTTGGACAGGAGGAATATTTTCAGAAAATTCCAGCAGTTTGTTTTTCAACTTGCCCAATTCGAATTTTTCCAATTTCTTTTGCTTTTTGAGATTCTTTTCTTGGTTTAACTTTAAATGGAAATCCCTAATCTACCCTCACTTTGTTAGAAAGGTTAGGAATTGTTAGAAATGTTAGTAATGTTAAAACTTTCGTTAATTTTTTAACGAAAATACTAACGACTCAAATTGGAGCACTTACAAGATGTTGAATACTCATTCCCAGAACATCCAAGTACAAGCACATGCAGCAGTGGTTAGGATAAGTTGAGAAAACTTTTAATGATTTCTATACCTACGGGTGGAGTAGTGCATGATACTCTTTATAGTGAGAATCACCTATATAAGCGAGAGGTAACTAGGCCGCCTCTAAATAAACGCTTATGAATGAGATACGGTCCAGGGCCGAAATGGACAAAACGTGAGAACAACAATTGTTAGAGCTGTTATTATGTGAGTATTATTGTCTTGGTATACATCCGACAGTCACTGGTTCAAAGCGACTCGCTACCAAATGGCTAGTATATCCGATAATATTTCACTAGGGAGGATTCAAGGCCACAAGCTATCTATCCCGATGTAATAATAGTTCGTCGGAACTTTGGACGAAATTGCATTCATGCATTAATTGTCATTCATGTGGGGGATTGTTGGAAATGGATAACGGAAAGTTAAGTTTGACTTAACGTTGATCTAGTTTCTAACGGAAGTTCGTTATTTGTTAACGAAACTAGTTACAAAACGTATTCTACATTTGTTGTAGATTGTTAAACTCATTTAATGTCTCAAAACCATTTAGGGTGAATGAGAATTAATGACAAAGGTCATTTGTAACTTAACGAAAGTTGGTTAAAAGGTAAATTAAATCATATGGATTTAATTGGATTTGAACAGTGTTTTTGGGTGATGAGATTTGGCTCAAAACTGATCAGAACGAGTGGGGACTCTGAGCACGAGTCGTGAGCACGAATGGACCTTAATGGACTTTGGCTCAAAACTGATCAGAACGAGTGGAATGCTTGGGAACGAGTCGTGGGCACGACTCGTGCCAAAGAGCACGACTCATGCCCTTCACAGCTGTTCGAAAGTTTGCACCTTTTCAAGGGAAAAGGCACAAAACCTTTTGACTCTCCTTATATACTTCCCCCTCCGAATTTCAATTCATTCATACAGTAAATTAAGCCTTCCTACCCTCTAGTGAGATAGATTAACATACCCAAATCATTGGCATATTGTTGCATCAAATCCTTCAAGTCCAAAGTTTCAAACTTAGTGTTGTTCGTTAGAGTATTTGATTTGGAGTGCTCCTATCATTTACTTAGAAGTCGTTTTATCTTACTAGAAGATTGCCATTGAAACCGTAAGCACCTGTGCGGGGCAATAACTTCTTACGGAGATTGTATTTAATACAAGACTCGACTTGATTTCATTTGTTTTCAATCTCCGTTACTTCTCCGTTACATTTTCTGTTAGTTTTCAGTTAAAGTTCTTGAGAAGCCTACCATAAGTCCAACATATATTTCATCTTCAGAAGCTTACATAACATAGCATACTCCTAGGTTGGCTCCCAAGAGAGACCCTAGATAGATATAATGAATATTTATGTTCATGAACTTCTGTAATCGTCTGAGCCTCAAACTGCGGACTGAAAGTTAATGTCTCTAAAATAGTTCCAATTCCATTAATCCTTAACCCGAGGAGTTGACCCGTAAAACTTGTCACTGCGACCATAAAATCACCCGAACCCATTCTTCTTATATTATCAGGAATTCCAGTAACATTCATTATTACTTCTGCGGTGTTTGCCTTTTGACCTTTCAGCCAATATTTTTGAATTCTCCCACCAATAAATTCTGTTATAAGCAGAAATGAGCGATCTTTACTAATAGCTACCTCAGCTGCCCCTGAAATCCCATTTAGCAAAGAAGATACTTTTTTGCTTCTTGAATCATATTTAAGCAGCCTTCCTGATGCATCGCTTGCATAAAGTATCTTAAGAACTTCACTGCGAATGATAATGGTAAGATAAAAGTTAGTAAACTTAAATGGCACACCATCTGAGCTTGTGGCAAGTTGGGTTGCCTGGCCACCAGAAGGTCCAACCACAAATAGCCCTAAAATAGCGTCGGCTATGTAAAGCTGTCTTGTCTTGTCGAAAAATGCCATACTTAAAGGTCTTCCTCAAGTTCTCAACATGTGTCCCCCATGTGCAAAGCACATGGAGACACATGTCAATCATCCAGCAAAGGTTCTCAACCACCTCCCAACTTAGTGGAATTTTCCTATTCATCTTGTCAAATCATCCTACAGTTGATTGATAGGTGGGTCCAACTGGCCGACCAACGCCGCACGGGATTTCCTTCCACACAAGCCGCCAGGCGACAACTGAAGGATGGGGCAATACTCAGAATGCCGCCAACTCCCATACCCCGCCAGTGGGGTTCTCGCCGTAGGCCACGCCGTCTTCGAATCACAATTTCTCAAGTTATATTTCCCGCTTGCTCTTACTCTCGCACGCCGTACTCCGGATGTCGCCTTATCACCTACGTCGCCTCACTACCCTGAATTTACTTTAATACTCATTTTAAGCGTATTGGGCCCGTTTGTGCCTATTGGGCCTAATTCCTTACTTGGGCCCAACTCCATTTATCATAATCGCATCAATTTGTCCCACTTAAATTTTTGAGATTGTCCATTTTAACACCTTTAAAATTTTAGAAAATGGTTTTTTGCTACTAAAAATAATGAATCTATACATTGATCTCCTTAATAGTAATAGTAGGTAAAGTTTGCACTATAATATTATTTTAACCCTCTTTTATATGCTAAATTTGGATACACTACTTATAACACTTACTCCCTCCGTTTTCGAATAATATGCACTTTTTGGCTTGACACAAAAATTAAGGTAAAAGGTGAAAAAGGTGATGTGTTGTGAGTGTAGATGGTTGAGTAGGAGAGAGAAAGTGAAGTAAGTGGGTAATGGTTGTGAGTAGAGAGAAGTGAGTTCCATTTCCATTTTAAAAAAGTACAGATTATCATGAAACGTCCAAAATGAGTCTGCAGATTATCGTGGGACGGAGGGAGCTCTTGAGTTGCACTTCGACCCCCTTTACCCTATTCTGCTTTCCTCACTAGTGGTAGCGGCCAGGCCGAAAATCGTCTCTATCTCCCGCGTCCCAAATTTACTGAGGTTTTTCACTGCTAGGGTTTAGCAGCTCCACATCGTCTCCAATGGCGGTTCTCCGTGCCCTAACCTCCTCCTCCTTCAAGGTACGTTTTTCAATCTCTCCTCACTCCCTCAATCACCGCTCATTTCCTTCCCCTCCTTTTCTTTTTCTCAAATCTCTCAGCTCCGTCGCCGCTCCCGACAACTTTCACGCACCCCCACAACCGTCCGACCCACCTAGAGGTTATCCTCAAGCTCCGGCTAACCCTGATCACTGGAATCCTCCTCCACAATCCCATAACTACCCTCAAAATGGAAACCCTAATCAATGGAATGCACCACAGAATAATTATTATCCCAATCAAGGTAATAATGATTATTCTCAGCGTCCTAGCAACTCTAATTATCAGATGAATCATCCTAATCCGGGTTATCCCAAACCCGGCCAGGGATATTATCCTAATAATAGCTTTGCCCAACCTCCTCCTTCCCTGAATCCTGGTCAAGTTCCGAAGTATCCCTCACCTGGAAATACTAATCAGTTTGATAGGCAAAATCAGGGCTACCAACAGCAGAGTTATCGTCCAAATCCTGGCCAGGCTCCGAATTATCCGGCACCTGATAGGCAAAATCAGGGTTATCAACAACAGAGTTATAGTCCAAATATAGGGCAGGTAAGCCAAGGGCAGTGTAATGAATCCTCACAGGGTTACCAGCAACAGGGTTATCGTCCAAATGTAGGGCAGATAAATCCAGGGCAGGGTAATGAAGCCCCACAGGGTTACCAACAACAAGGTTATCGTCCAAATGTAGGGCAGGTAAACCAAAGTCAGAGTAATGAATCCCCTAATGAGCAGTCTTTCACTTATGATTTGATGAAAATATGTCAAGAAGGAAAACTGAAGGATGCTATTGAGTTACTGGACAAAGGGGCACGTCCTGATGCTGGGTGCTTTCACGCACTTATTGAGCTATGTGGAAAGTCGAAAAAACTTGAAGATGCAAAAAAGGTGCATGATTACTTTTTGAGATCTACTTGTAGGGGTGATCTTCAGTTGGTCAACAAGGTGATTGATATGTTTAGTAAATGTGGGAGTATGGTAGATGCAAGGAGAGTGTTCGATCATATGTCTGATAGGAGTATGGACACTTGGCATTTGATAATAAATGGTTATGCAGCAAATGGATTGGGTGATGATGGATTGGCTTTGTTTGAACAGATGAGGAAACAAGTGCAGCCTACTGAGGAAACATTTCTTGCTGTTTTAGCTGCATGTGCTGGTGCTGATGCCATTGAAGAAGGATTTATACATTTTGAATCGATGCAAACTGAGTATGGGATTTCTCCTGGGATTGAACACTATTTGGGGCTCATAGATGTTCTTGGAAAGTCTGGGCATGTTATAGAGGCTTTGGAGTACATTGAAACGCTACCATTTGAACCCACTGCAAGAATTTGGGAGGCATTACTGAATTATGCTCGAATGCATGGAGATATTGATCTCGAGGACAGGGCTGAGGAGCTTTTGGTTGGTCTTGACCCATCAAAGGCTGTTGCAAATAAAATCCCAACACCACTGCCCAAGAAGTTGTCGGCCATTAATATGCTTGAGGGTAAGAACAAGGTGGGCCAGTTTCGGAACCCTACCCTTTACAAAGATGATGAAAAGTTGAGGGCAGCTAATAAGGAACAAGGGTATGTGCCGGATACTAGATATGTTCTTCACGACATTGATCAAGAGGCGAAAGAGCAAGCCTTGCTTTATCATAGTGAACGTTTAGCAATTGCATTTGGCCTTATCAGTACTCCAGCAAGGACACCTCTAAGGATCATAAAGAATCTTCGTGTTTGTGGTGACTGTCACAATGCCATCAAGATTATGTCGAGGATTGTGGGTAGGGAATTGATTGTTAGAGACAATAAGAGGTTTCATCATTTCAAGGATGGAAAATGCTCTTGTGGGGATTACTGGTGATGTTTAGAACTGATAAATTGTTGTCCACACAGGCCTTCTCACATATAGACGAGTTACTTCACGTGTTTGATGTTATGGTAGTTCCATCAAGATCATGTCCAAGGCTTCTAAGAAGATATTTGTTAGGCACCCATGATTCATTATTTTGTGGATGGGAAAATCTTCTCAGGGATAAGTAGCTATTGTCTATAAACTGTTTTTCTAGTAAGAAAAAGACGATGATATGTTTCTTTCAGTTGAGTCCTGCATTGCATGGACCAGTATTCCCAGATGGCTCTTTTTGGCCAAAGTTTAATGAAATTTTATTTTTAGCACGTCTAGTGAGTAGTGTCATAATTCATTCTTGAGAAGTTCATGGTCTAGTATTCTTATGTATTCCTTACAAGTCGGTAACTTGACTTCAATTGTTGGTTGTTTATTAGTTTGTGCTCTGTGTTTGCTGTAGTTAATTGGTTTTACAATAAAGCATCTTTATTGCGTTTTAGGATTCTAGAATTTATCATGAATTACAAGAAACTATGTCTAGCCACTCAATTCCTATCCTTGGTTTCGGGATTGGAGGCCACAGTTTGGGTTTTGTGGAAATCAGAAATGCTCTTTCGCGGTTTTTCGCAATTTCAGTTGTTTGCCTACTGCTACAAACGGATTTTTTGATGGGATCAAGCCGTCCAAGGGGAATTTCGCCATGCCTACCAGGTAAAAGCTTACATTTTTAGTGGCTAACTTCAAAACCTAAGGATATCTGCAGGTTGCTACACTTACATGAAGTTACTTGCAATGTGGAAATCTTGTTAGACTGCTGGGGTGCTGCTGCATTTTGAGTTGGAAGAGAAGATGCTGCTTTACAAGTATTCGTGAGCTTTCACACCTCTCAAGGCTCCTTTATTCTGATTCTCAATCTTTCGGCCTAGGACGACACACCAGCCGACCTCTGAGAAAGGCTGCAGGTTGCCATGGGAGTTCCATTCCATATCATGCAGAGGTATCATCCTGTACTTGTCTATCTTTAAGGCGGAACAACCCAAATAAGAATGTGACATTGGATAGAACTCTTCACTTTACTTTTCATTTTGCAGATTAAATGCTTCTCTGCGTAATGGAACTGCTGAAATTTCATACATATTCTCCTTCTGTCTCTTATATCTTCAGTCTACTTCTCTCTATCTCGCTCAGACGTTGGATTCGTCACTGAAATGGAAAGCCTGCAATCACCGGCGATGAGTCCTTTAATTGAAATTGCTCTGTCCAAGAAATTCTTGGTAGGATTTTCAGGTGGCGCTTGCTACCGCGGCCGTGCAATGAATCCCTGCAAGTGCTTTGAGCCATGAACGAACAAGCCAAACTCAGAATTGTTGATTTACATCAAACTGTTTAGAAGTTCAAGTTGTTTGTAATAAATAAAAAGACAATTTGACAAAGTTTGTCACTTTTTCTGTACAATTTTTTATGAAACTAATCGCTATTGACTTGTCAATTTATTTTTTATGTCAATATATGATGAAAACTTTCTGGGTCTTATAGCTTGGTAACAAATTTTTTGAAATATAATCACTAGTAATAAGGGTTTGTTTGGTAACCAAATTAAGCTTTTAATTTGGAACATTTTAAGAGATTATAAAATTAAGCTTGTTTGATAAGAAAATATCAAATCACTTAAATATTTAAGAATGTCTTAAAAATAGCTATTAATTTTAAGTTAAAAATGGGCATATTAACAAGGTAAGAGGGAAACCTCAGACTTTAGGAGAATGTCTATTTTATTAAAAAGGAGTTGGTCTCCCAAAAAATGTGTTTTTTTTAAGTTTAGGAAAAACGTGTTTTAATTTGGTACTTAATAACACTGGCACTTTTTTACACTGGCACTTTATTATACTAACACCGACACTTTTATGCACTAGCACTTAATATACATGCACTGACACTTTATTACACTAACACTTTGTTACACTGACACTTTGTTACACTAACACTGATACTTTTTACACTAACACTTAATATATATGCACTAAACACTTTTTTACACTGCCACTTTGTTACACTAACACTGGCACTTTGTTACACTAACTCTGACACTTTATACACTGACACTTAATATACATGCACTGACACTTTTTTACACTGACACTTTGTTACACTAACAACACTGACACTTTTTTTACACTGGTACTTTGTTAAACTAACACTGACACTTTGTTACACTAACACTGGCATAGCGGGGAAAACAAAACACGTTTTTTTCTAAGCTTAGGAAAAACACATTTTTTTGTGAGATTTTGACATTAAAAAGTCATCTCTAAATAATAAAATAATTTTTGTGTATTTTTATCATTGTATAGTTGATATACAATGAAGTAAAAAACATTTTTACAAATATGACGAAACTAATAATGAGAATGATTTTTTTTTTTAGTAATTGGTTTTGAGATGGAACCTTAGACTTTATCATGTTATCATAGCAGACTCTCTGCACGTGCGATCTCAACGACTCGTGATTTTCTTGCTCCATGTCTCCCCAAACCAAAGAGTCCACGTTGTAATCCCAAACATGGGTTATTCATGAGGGGGCGTGTTAGTTGCTCCTCTCATAACCAATTGATTTAGAGATGGAACCTCAGACTTTATTGTGTATATATATATATATACTCCCTCCGTCCCACATTAGCTTACCCATTTACTGTTGAGAACGGAAAATAAAGAGTGAATATATATAATATTATTAAAGTAGGAGTTGTGAGTGGGTAGGAGAGAGAAAGTGAGGTAGAGAATAGTAAGTGGATAGTTGTTGTGAGTATTACAAGTGGGTCCCGTGAATAAAGAAGTATTAAAAAGTTTCATTTTTAGGAAAGTGAGACTTTAAAGTGGGACGTCCAAAATAGCAAAATTGGTAAGGTTTTATGGGACGGAGGGAGTATATATATATATATATATATATATATATATATATATATATATATATATATATATATATATATATATATACTCCCTCCGTCCCACCAAGAGTGTCACCCTTTTAGGGGTGGCACACAAATTAAGGAAAAAAGGGGAAAGAAAAAATGTTGTGAGTGTAATTTGAAAATAGGAGAGAGAATTAGTGGAGGAAATAGTGAATTTAAAAAGTGTTGTGAGTGTAGAGGAGAGATAATTAGTGGAGGGAATAGTGGATGGGATAATAGAATATTAATAAAACATTTTCTTTTTAGGAAAGGTGACGCTTCAAACGGGACGCCATTTTGGGTAAAAAGTGACACTTGGAGTGGGACGGAGGGAGTATATATACTCCCTCCGTCCCGGCCGACTTAGGACTTTTTGCCATTTTGGGCGTCCCACCCGACTTAGGACGACCCAAAATGGAAACCTTAAATCACTATTTTCTTCACTCATTCTCTCTCCTACATTATTTTAATACTCACAACACCATTATAATTTACTATTCCCTCCACTCATTTTCTCTCCTATTTTTAAATTACACTCACAACATTTACCTTTTCCTTAATCCCCGTGCCATTTCAAAAAATCCTAAATCGGCCGGGACGGAGGGAGTATATATATATATATACATATATATATATATATATATACATATATATATATATATATATATATATATATATACTCCCTCCGTCCCACCCAGCTTAAGAAAAAATGAAATGGCACGGGAATTAAGGAATATTATTATAGTATTAGGAGAGAGAATAAGTGGAAGAAGTGTTGTGAGTGTGAAAAATTAAATAGGAGAGAGAATGAGTGGGATGAATAGTTAGGAGTGAGAATGTTGTGAGTGTAAAAGTAAAGTAGGAGAGAGAATGAGTGGGGTAGAAAGGGTATAAAAATAATAAAAACTTTCCATTTTTTGAATTCTTAAGATCGGCGGGACGCCCAAAATGAAAAGTTTTCTTAAGATCGGTGGGACGGAGGGAGTATATAGGAAGCTATTCAAATGAGAACCAAATTTATATGAGAACCATGAGAACTAAATCCAACCATTGGATTAAAAGCAACGTAGATGTTAGGATTAAAAAAAAAAAAAAAGATAGAGGGGGTGGCATTTTTGTAATTATTGTGAACTAAATCCCCCTCAAATTTCAAAATAAAATATCTCAATATCTATAAGTCGAAATTTTTTTTCGAAAATACTGATTTTTTCGTCTTGACGAGACGATTCAAACTAGATCCCTGAAGATAGAATTTTGAAAAAATAATATTGAACAACGTCTAATTTTTAAAACACTAGCTAATTAACTAGTGTACACTAGCTAGTTAAGTAATGTACACTAGCAACACAGCTAGTATACACTAGGTTACACTAGCAACACAGCTAGTATACAATAAGAAAACTAGCTATTGTACACTAGATAACTAGCTAATGTACACTAAGTTACAACAGCTAGTGTACACAAAGGTTTGGCCCAGATTTATTGTTATAAGTTTATTGTTATGCGAAAAAACTGAGGTTTATAAAAATGAGTTGCTTACAGACTATTGATGTGGCATGCTGTATAAACTTCTTGAGAGATTTATGTGTGGAGATGCTCTAACGAGGATGTGATGCATTTGCTCAAATATTTCTTCTAGGACTGAAACAATTAAATGTGTTTTTTTTTTTTTTTATGGCTTGAATGCTTTCATAAACATGGGAGCCATGATCATATAGTGTACACTAGCTAAGTTAATTAGCTAGTGTACACTAGCTAAGTTGCTAGTGTACATTACTTAACTAGCTAGTGTACACTAGTTAATTAACACTATATACATAGCTAGTGTACACTAGTGTACACTACTTAATTAGCTATTGTACACTAGTTAATTAACACTATATACATAGCTAATGTACACTAGCTAAGTTGCTAGTGTACATTACTTAACTAGCTAGTGTACACTAGTTACTTAATACTTGTAAAACCAAATGTTTGGAAATTGGATACAATAATTAATATTAATGCATCTTTGCCATTTAATAGTATAAATATGTTTTTTGTATAAAAAGTAAACATTTTTCCCCAAATGAAATATGGAAATTCATTTAGAGACGGAGGGAGTACAAGATACCTGGGGTCAACTCGCTACTGAATACTAACTTCACAGAATAAGAGACAATTATAACAATAGTGCAAGAATGAATAAGAAAATATATGGATTATTGGGGTCAACTCTCTACTGCTGATGGAAATAATTTGCCCTAAACATTTACTCAGGAAATGAGCGACCTAAGAAACCCCAACCCTATGGCAACAGTTCATATATTTTAAGATAACACCCTTCATCTTTTTAAACGTACATAGTTAAAAACAGGCATCCACATTGAAAACAGACTATAAGGAATAAATATGTGCATAAGAAACAGAAACACCTCAAAGTATGACATCAAAACATACCTCAAAATAAGACCCAAAGGGAACATCATGTGCCTGCTGAACAGTCTCAAAGACCTTAAAAGATGAGGATAGAACGTGTTGGGACCATATAATTATCAAATACATAGAATGAATTCAATTTATACACCTACATGTCGACCTAAATATGAAAGAAATAAACTGACCAGAAGTTTTTTATTCGAGGACAGAAGAACGTGCTGCCACTCTGTTATTGCCGTATCTGGAGGACACATAGGACTGTTACAAAGGACTTGGCCAAGTACACTAGCTAATTAACTAGTGTTAATTAACTAGTGTACATTAGCTAATTCAATATATAGCAATGTACACTATATATATGTACACTATATATATGTATATAGTGTTAATTAACTAGTGTACACTAGGTAGCTAGTGTACACTAGCCAAATGCAAAGTTATTTTGGCTAGTGTACACTAGCAACTTAGCCAATGCTTTGTCATGCTGCCTAAGGCATTTGGCTAGTGTACACTAGGTAGCTAGTGTACACTATATATATGTATATAGTGTTAATTAGCTAGTGTACACTAGCAACTTAGCCAATGCTTTGTCCTGCTGCCTAAGGCATTTGGCTAGTGTACACTAGGTAGCTAGTGTACACTAGCCAAATGCAAAGTTATTTTATGAAGTAAAAAATGGTTGACACTCATTTGTGGCTGGAAGATACTTTCTTTCTTTTTTCAGTTACTGTGTTTTGGTTTTCTGAACTTTTTTTTTAAACTAAAAGCCTAGTCTCTGTTCTATTTTGTTCCATTCTCCAAATTCTGAGATATGATGCTCTAAATGAATTATGTCCCCCCATTTTCTATTCTAGTTTCTGTTTCTTAATGATAATATTAATGAACATATTGATTAATATAGAGATTTAAACCCATGGTGTTGTTTGGGCAAACACCATGTACTTTCTTATTTTGAACTGTTTCACTCAAAAGTTGGTCCTGGTACACTAGCTAAGTTGCTAGTGTACATTACTTAATTAGCTAGTGTACACTAGTTAATTAGCTAGTGTTTTAAAAATTAAACGTTGTTCAATATTATTTTTTCAAAATCCTATCTTCAGGGATCTAGTTTGAATCGTCTCGTCAAGACAAAAAAATCAGTGTTTTCGAATTTTTTTTTGACTTATAGATATTGAGATATTTTATTTTGAAATTTGAAGGGGATTTTAAATGAAATAATTACGAAAATGCCACCCCCTCTATCTTTTTTTTTTTTAATCTGGAGCATTGAAGTATTTTTAATCCAATGGCTGTTAGTGGTTGATAAATATGAAAGGAGATGGTGGAGTTATCTGATGTATTATCTAATATATTCATCTACACAATACAACTATTTATATACATGGGAATCTAGATGAAAAGCTTAAAAAAAAAAACTAAGAGGCATAAAAAGATACATTAACCAAAAATGAAGAGACACGGCTGTGCATGAACTGAAGATGAAAAAGCATGACTGATGCAGTAGGTTGAGGCGGGCGCCTGGAACAAGAGGAGGCGGCCGCATGGGATGCCGAGACTTCAGACAAGGCAAGGAGAAACTGAGGCGGGCGCATGACTATAAGTGAGGCGGGCGCCTCACACTAACAATCAACTCCTTCACTCCCCCTCAAGTTGGCGCATGAAGATTACGAATGCCTAACTTGCCAACCAGGAAACGAAAACGAACAGATCCAAGCGGTTTGGTGAACAAGTCCGCTACTTGATTTGCAGTTGATATCGACTGAGTCACAATATCTCCAGAGGCAACTCTTTCTCGAACAAAATAACAATCCATGTCAACATGTTTGGTCCTTTCATGAAACACAGGATTGTTTGCTATGTGACACGCTGCCTGATTATCACAGAAAAGACGTGTGCCTTCCGGGCCGCGGTGCCTCGAGCTCTTCCAAAAGCCACCGTAGCCAAATAACCTCGCTAACGTAGTTGCCGTGGCTCGATATTCCGCCTCTGTGACGACCTAGACACAACGGATTGCTTCTTTGTTCGCCAAGAGATTGGAGCTCCACCTAACGAAACAAAATAACCCGTGCAAGATCGCCTACTCATGTGGCATGCACCTTCTGCGTCACAATAGGCCTCAAGCCGCAATGTTCCATTCGTAGGAAGAAATAAACCTCGGCGCCAGGATTTCCTTTAAGGAAACGGACCACACGAATGGGCAAGCATCCATATGTGCGCGCCTAGGAGACGAGACAAACCGGCTCAATCTATTTACAAATGCGAACCGAATATCCTACTGGCGACTCACAAATAAAGTAGTCGACAACTAACCCGCGATACGCGTGAGGCATCAACGAGGGGCTATCATCATCGATCTTGAGACGAAGGTTTTGCTCCATAGGGAAATCACTTATCCGTCCTCCGACACCCACTTTCCTCAAGAATATCAAGAGTGTACTTCCGTTGGCTAAGAACAATGCCCTCTCGGCGATCTTGCCACTTCTATCCCCGTGAAGTATTTTAAATGCCCGAGGTCCTTGATGCCGAATTTTTCATCCAAGTACTTATTTACGTCTTCAATTTTTGGGGACATTATTCTAAACTAGAAGCACGTCATCAACGTAGATGAGTACAAGAATATATATGTCACCCCTTTTATAGATAAAAAGGGAATGATCCGCACGTGATCGCTGAAACCAACCGCAAGGGAGAGTATTGGTGAACTTCGGTACCAATTTCGTGATGCTTGTTTAAGGCCATATATTGATTTCTTCAAACTTGCAAACTCTAGTATCTCCTTCCTTGCAAAGCCTTGTGGAATTTTCATGTACACGTCTTCTTTTAAATCCCCATGAAGAAAGGCATTGCTCACGTCCAGTGATGGATTGCCCAATTTCGTTTGGGCCGCCACGGCAAGGAGGGTGCGCATAGTGACCAACTTTGCAATCTGAGCGAAGGTATCATGATAATCTATCCCTTCAACCCGTGTGAAACCCTTTCGCCACTAAGCGAGCTTTGTACCTCTCAACTTCTCCATTTGGGTTTATATTTTATTTTTATAAACCCACCTTGAATCAATAGCTTTCTTTCGTGGTAGCGCCCCAAGTGTCCCACGTACCATTTTCTTCCAAAGCATTAATCTCCCTTCTTCATTCGCATCACGCCATCGTTGATCTTTAACAGCCTGATGATAATACTTAGGCTCATCACGAGAAGTGATGGCCGCAAGAAATGCCTTATGAGTGGTAGAAAACCGATTGTAAGAGACATAATTTTATAAAGTATATACCTTCGAGGTTTCTGTATTGGAATGAGCATGCGACGGTCTATGGAACTTGGTAGAGTGACAACAAAATCCACGAAGGTGCTTAGAGGCTTTGTTTGGGGCGTTCACTCCGCCGTTGAAGCTGGGTTTACGGGCCGTGCAAAAATCTGGTCAACATATGTTTGCTCAAGCTCGTCGACTGCTGTTTGCTCAACCGAACCTTCACTCTACCTGCCAACAGACGTTCATCGCCTTAGCTTGTGTAAATGTGTCGTTTCACTGGTCCGTTCACCGTCTGTCTGATCAGGTGTCTGCTCATCTGCTTGGACCTGTTCAAACTCCATGATATCCTCTTCCAATTCCCCGTTCCTTTTTCTGCCAAAAGAATCTACTTCTGGCTTTGAAAGTATTTCTTTGAAAGGAAACACACTTTCCACGAACTTAACATCACGTGAAGTGTAGATCTTCCTAGACTCCAAATCAAAACTTTATATCCCTTTCTTTGCGCATAAGGGTACCCAACAAACACACATGGCCCGCCTCTAGCATCAAACTTGTCTCCCCCTTTCTTGTTATTTTTGGCATAAACCAAACATCCAAAGACACGCATATGATCAAGACAAGGTTTCTTTTGGAACAAAATCTCGTAAGGGGTTTTATTCTCTACAACTTTGGAAGGTAAACGACACTATGTAAGCCGCACAAAACACACTCTCCCCAAAATTTCTTTGGCAAACCTGCCTCAAAACGGAGGGCTCGCCATTTCTAAAATATGACGATGCTTGCGTTCGACAACTCCATTTTGTTGTGGAGTGTCGCACAAGATGTCTCAAGTACAATTCCATGATTAACATAATATTCTAACATTAGTAGTGGTGAAATTCACCCCCATTATCACTCCTAATGCGTTTGACTTTTCTATCAAATTGAGTGTTCACCATATTACAAAACATAGTAAGATAGTGATGAACCTCATATTTATGCTTCATCAAAAATACCCATACTCCCGAATTTGAAATCATCCACAATAGTCAAAAATAATGTGCACCCGAGAAAGAAGGAGTTTTGTAACCACCCCAAATGTCACAATGTATGAGATCAAAACAAAACTTGGTGCTGATACTACTAACCGAAAAAGGGAGTCTTGTCATTTTGGCTCGAATACATGAGTCACAATGTTCCTTTCCCTCATCGTAGTTATCAATACGCCAAGAATCAAAACCTGAAGTATGTCCCATTCTTTTGTGCCATAGCCGTGTGTCAACCGTTGCCGCCATCACTGTCTTTGTTCACTTCGCAACCGGTTCCATGTGATATAGACCATCTGCATCTACCCATTCCAATCAAATTCCTCGAGGCTAAGTCCCGTATCACACAAAAATCCGGAAAGAAGGTGAGAGAACACTAAGTCTTTGGTTAATCGGCTAACAGGACAATAAATTGCATTGAAAAAGCCGGTATATTTAAAACATGATTAATATTTAATCTGTTCGGGAAGCTTTGCATCGCCGATGCCTCGACGGATATCATATCGCCATTGGGAATCTTCACCGGTGCCTCCGTTCCCGTTCGACTTGATTCTTTATCATCGACTCGTTGGGTAAAAGTTATGTGCTCACTTGCTTCCGCAGTCAATAATCCAAGTGTTTGTATTATTAATCTTCCCAGCGATACTTGCTTTGTGAGGCTTTCGTCCGCAAAGCCGTTTCGCACTGGTGGTTGGCTATCTTTGCGTGCTAGGAAGGTAGCGGCCTTCCATTTCCGACTCTTTGGATGCAACGAGTCGTTTCGTTTTCATCTTCGTAAACGCTATGATGCAATCCTCTGTTTACTGAACATCGAAAGTTATAATGGGGACATTACATCCATCGTGACTCTATTATTCTTAGTCATGATGGGTCTATGTCGAATTCCCAAAGAAAAAAATGTGTGCGGAAGCTGTTAGGCGTAACGTGCTCTGATACCATGATAAATATGAAAGGAGATGGTGGAGTTATCTGATGTATTATCTAATATATTCATCTACACAATACAATTATTTATATACATGGGAAGCTAGATGAAAAGCTTAAAAAAACTAAGAGGCATAAAAAGATACATTAACCAAAAATGAAGAGACACTACTGTGCATGAACCGAAGATGAAAAAGCATGACCGATGCAAGAGGTTGAGGCGCGCCCGGAACAAGAGGAGGCGGCCGCACGGGGATGCCGAGACTTCAGACAAGGCAAGGAGAAACTGAGGCGGGCGCATGACTATAAGTGAGGCGGGCGCCTCACACTAACAATCAACTCCTTCAGTGGTTCTTATGGTTCTCATATAAATGTGGTTCTCATTATAATAGGACCCTATATATATATATATAATATTTTTTTTAACACGAGCAAAAATTGGCTAATGGGAAGAGAGTCTAGTGACATGAAATGAAAATACAATTCCCTCATATTTTTTTTCGCAGGAAAGAGTTCAAATTTCCCTCCAAAATGGTATTGGCACTATAAAATTTCATTTTGGTACTAAAT
Source organism: Adenophora triphylla var. japonica (assembly GCA_022495995.1). Lineage (NCBI taxonomy): Eukaryota > Viridiplantae > Streptophyta > Magnoliopsida > Asterales > Campanulaceae > Adenophora > Adenophora triphylla. The sequence continues at coordinate 161 of JAFEMH010005041.1, read as the reverse complement.
CGGCGGCATTCTTAATCGCTTCAGCTGTTTGCCTTCAGAAAAACCCAATCACTTCAGGTGTTAAGCCTTCAAGAAAAACCCACACTGCTTTAAATGTCAGCTCTCCAAGACGATCTCGATCTCCTCCTTTCCCTCCAAGACAGAGTTTTGGAAACCCCTCC